>CATIWR010253938.1:0-67939 GCA_949677035.1 Omphalea diandra
GTTACTTTGGAATTTATCAACTTCTTCATTTCTTCTTGAGAGATTGATTCAATTCTGCAACAATAACACTTATTTGAAATATTAGTGATGATCAATTTACTTTGTCAAGATCAAAAGAGGTTCTAAACCTAGGATTGATTATCCTAGTTGAACAAAAATTAATTTAATAAGTGTATAACACATGAATAATATTCTGAAACAATTATTTCATCAATCTAGAATCCAATTCACCACATATATTTTGTCAAATATTTAAAATATAGTGATTTTTATATGATGTTGATGATTTTAGTTTTCTTTTTGAAATTTTAGAAACTTAAATAAATTAAACCTAACCTAGATAGTTTATTAAATTTATAATTTACCACACTTAATTAAAATAATTATAACATAATTAAATGAAATAAATAGGTTATAGATTATAACTTAATATAAACATAATAAATTAAATATATTATATTGTGGTTTATATAGATCAATTTTTTTTTTACACTAATTTTTGGGATGGCATAAATGAGTGGACTTTTCTATAACCCAAATCTAATTATGTGTAATTTAAACTTCTCCTTGTTGAATTATGAGTAGTGATGTGGCAACCGAAGAGGGGGTGAATTGTGTTGTAAATAAAACCAATCACAAACATAAACACAAGAATTTTATGATGGTTTAGCAACGTGCCTACTCCACTCCCCAAGTTTTCACTTAAGCTTTTCTATTCTTTTTGTAGGCTTAAGAACAAAATCTTCCTTTTTCTAGGCTAAGGAAGAACCTTTCCTTTTACAGGCTCAATGCTTTTACAAGCTCAAAAAGAACCTACCCCTTGGTATGTTTCTAGGCACTATACCAACATTTACAATTGTTAGCAAAGATAGATCCAAGTAGTGTATATACCTCTCAAATCAGGCAACTAATACATAATTAGTGCACAAGAAAACCTACTTGCAAAAAGAGTAACAGAAACAAACCTTACTCTACCCAAAATACAAGTAACACCCAAAAAGATTTGCAGAAATAGTTACAAGGAGTTACAAAGATGTTCACAATGATTTATAACATTTTCTAACCTTTCTAGACTTTTTAAATGCTCTTCATAGAGCTAACCTTCAAAACTAGCTGTTGGAATAATTAATATTATGTCTGATAGCTTTTCTGCAAAACTAGCTTTTAGGGGTGGTAATATTTGTTGTTCTTCATTAACTCCCATTTAACTTGTAACAATAACTTCTAACATCTGTTGAATGTCTTTCAATACTCGTTGGCTTTAACTAAAACACTTATTGGAAAAAGAACAATGCCCGTTGTTCATTTTCAGAAAGCTTGAACTTTGTGCTCTATTTTTCAAACTTTGCATAGTTATTTTCCATGGCCATTGAGGAATTCACAATGCCTGTTGTAAACTCCTTCAACACTTATTGATAAGGGCCAATGCCCATTTCTAGTTTCAGAAGCTTTAGCTCAAGCTTGGACACCTTTTCTACCCCTATTGCGAATATGGAATGACTATTGGTAGACCAAATCAATGCCTATTGCAAAACTTCAATGCCTGTGATGAGGTCTAACATAACTAAACCTGGAGTATTTCTCCAATGCCTATTACAAAGGAACAATGCTCATTGCAAGGTCCAGAAGACTTTAGCAAAAGAGCAGCATCCAATCAATATCCATTCCTCATCCTTCAATTCCAATTGAATGGTCCAATGCCTATTGGGAGATATTCAATGCCCGTTGAACTTTCACAACAACCATTGAACTCGTACAATGCCCATTGAACTTATTCTAGTGTTTTAATATGGTCTTGGGGTCACATGTTCTGCAAACATTCTCCCCCTGACATTCACAATAATCTCCCCTTTTAATGTTCATTGGGTCTATTCAAATCATCTAAAAACACTAAAGTACAAACATTAGAACTTCTCTTGGTTTTATTATAGTTTTGTTATCCTTCAAAACATAAGTTTTGTTATCATTCAAAACACATCATTCAAAGTAGTTGAGTGAGTCGAATGCCTTGAGGTTACATGTTCTCCAAACATTCTTTCCTTAGCATTCACAGCAATCTCCCCCTTTTTGAATGATGACAAAATCGAGATGCTTTGATACCAAAAATACAAAACTTAAACACACAAAGGATACCAAATGTTAAAACACAAAACTACAAATAAGATACCAACCAAAGTACATACTAATCAAAATATCCACATAAGGCTTGATGCTAATAATTGGAATATTCACACAAGGCTTGATACCAATTATTGAAATATCCACATAAGACTTGATACCAAGTATGTTACTTAAGAAGTCGTATAAGATACCAAATGTTGGATGTTAAAAACATTGATGTTACCAAGTGTTAGGATATGCACATATGTGATATCAAACAAATCATCAAATCAAAGCATCCAAAACTTCTTCCCTTTTTTGTCATCATGTCAAAAAGACACAAAAAAATTCTCTCTTTAAAAAAAATTGTTCTCCCCCATTCAAGCATACAAACATTCTCTTCCCAAAATCTAGACCAAGTTTCTTAAAAAAAATACATGATGATACCAAAAATACATGACGAACAATAAAGGAAAACTCTCCCTATCTTTATGCTTCCTTCGAATAAATCTCCTAAGATATTTAAGCACAAATTTAGTTAACATAACTTGGGGTTATATGTTCTCTTCACAAATTGAGGAAAACAAGAAAGGAAGGATAGTTGCTTGAGATTCCTAAACTAAAACATCAATCTGATACCTATGATGGTTCATAAAAGAAACTCCCCTTTAGCAAACACATATTAAATAAAAACAAAAAGAGTGAAAGAGATACATTACAGTTAATGATACCATCTGATACCAATTGTACAGTTCTTAGGCTCAATTGTACAACTCTTCATTCAAAAGAAACTTAAGCTCTTCCTTAAATTCTATAGCTTCAATCACCATTTATTTCTCTATTTTGAGTAGAGGATGAGAAGCTTCCAAACGTGTAAAATTAAGCTTTTTTTAGCACCCATTTTCTCTTTGGTCCTTGGAGGTTAGTAGCACAAATATGCTCATCCCTCAAACTAGCATAGCAAAAGTGTGCTTTATGGTCATAATTTCCACAATAAAAGACTTGCGAAATGAATGCTTTCTTAAACTCTTGTGTAGAGCATGAGTGACATGACATTCTAAAAGATTAGTGTCTAAAACATGATAGAACCCTTGACATGCTTAGTTTCATAAATAAAGGCATGATTTGCCTTTAGCCTTTAAGAGTAAGGGTGAGTGCAACTATCATTATGCATCTGTAATTTAGATGAACGTGAGGGAACTCTAGCTTTGGTAGTAACTCTCATAAATTTTGGCTTAGAAGTGGATGGTTTAGAATGATTAAAGCCTAAGCCATGTATATCTCTTGAAATCTTTTGAGAGCCCAAAATAAGATCAAGTTTCTCCTTTTCTTTGGTACAAGAGGCAAGTGAATCCTTCAAAGTTAAGATCTCTTTCTTGAGTTTCTCATTTGAGAAGACAAAATTTCATAAAATTTCTTTTCTTGGTTTAAAGCCTCATTTTCTTTTTGTAAAAGCTCAAAACTTTTCTTTAGTTCCACTAATTAAGTTTTCAAGGTTTTGTTTCTTTCAAAACTTTTATCAAGATCATTGTTGGTGGATTTTAGGACATCAATAAGATTTCAATAGTAAACATCTCTTCTAACGTTTGATCATCGTCATCTAAATCATTATCAAGAAAGTTAGGACATACCCATTTTGGAGAGCTCTCCTCCAAGGCCATAAGGTAGAGATTGGTTTTCTCTCTTTTTTCCATCCTTAATTCTTCTTCATCCTCACCTAGTTCAGATGCATTAGAGTCATCCCAAGAGGCTTTATAGGCTTTCTTCTTCTTCTTGCCCTTCTTCTCAACTTTGGGTAATTTGCCTTCATGTGGCCAAACCTTCCATATCCATAGCATTTAACCTGCTCAAACTTGCCTTTGCCCTTCTTCTACAATATTCTTCTAAATTTATTTGTTGTGAGGGCTATATGCTCTTCATCCAACTCTTTATCATCATTTGAGATAAGACATTTAGAGGTAACTTTAAGAGCTATTCCAATCTTCATCTTATTAGTATCCTCAAATGTGGGTAGAGCTTTTCTTTTCAGGTTCATCTCATAGACAATGAGATTTCCTAATAACTCATCAAGTGGCATGGTCTTTTAGTCCTTTGAGTCCTTGAGTGATGTTACTTTGCCAAGCCACTACTTAGGTAGACATCTCAAAACTTTCTTCACAAGTTCCTCATTGGTGAATGATTTCCAAAAGCCTTAATTTCTCCAACAATCTTAATGAATCTATCATACATTCTTGAGATTGTTTCATCAGGGTTCGTAAGGAAAGTTTCATATTGATAAATGAAGGTCTCCATCTTGGTTTCTTTGACACGATTTGTTCCTTCATGTGTGATCTCTAAGGCCTTTCAAATTTCCTTGACAGTTGACTTCATGCTCACTTTATTGTACTCACTTCTACTTGAGCATAAAAGAGCATGTGAATGGCCTTGTCATCGTCAGTAACTTGCCTTTTTTTGTTCTTAGACATCTCATCAATGTCCTTTTCTATTTGAGTCCCTTCAGCAAGTGTTTTCATTAGAGTGAATGGACCTTTTTCTATAATTCTCCACAATTTAATGGATTCAGTTCTTATAAATGTAATACATTCTATTCTTTTAATATTGGTAGTCTGTTCTATTGAAAAAGGAAGGTCACACAACTGATTGTCCTTTTGGTCCATGCTCATATGGGCTACCATTATCGTATCCCTTTTGCTCTTAAGCTTAAAAAGAGTTTAGGCTCTAATATCAAATGTTGAATTATGAGTGGCAATGTGACAACCTAAAAGGGGGCTGAATTGGGTTGCAAATAAAAATAATCACAAACACAAACATAAGAATTTTATAGTGATTCAGCAACGTGCCTACTCCACTTTTCAAGTTTTCACTTAGGCCTTTCCATTCTTTTTCTAGGCTTAAGAACAAAACCTTCCCTTTTCTAGGCTCAAGAATAAACTTTTCTTTTACAGGCTCAGGAAGAACTTACCCCTTGGTATTTTTCTAGGCATAATACCAAACCACTAGCAAGGATAGATCCAAGTAGTGTTTATGCCTCTCATATCAAGCAAATAATACACAATTAATGCTCAAGAAAACCTACTATCAAAAGAGTAATAAAAACAAACTTTACTCTACCCAAAATATAAGCAACATCTAAAAATGTTTGCATAAGTAGTTTTAAAGAGATATAAAGATGTTCATAATGATTTCTAGCATTTTCTAACCTTTTTAGACTTCAAAAGTGCTCCTTATATAGCCAACCTTCAAAATTAGCCATTGGAACAGTTGATATTATATCTGACAACTTTTCTGTAAAACTAGCCATTAGGGGGTGACAACACTTGTTATTCTTCATCAACTCCTATTGAACTTGTAATGGTAACTTTCAACACCAGTTGGCTTTGACTACAATGCCTATTAGAGAGAGAATAATGGTCGTGTTCAATTCCAGAAAGCTTGAACTTCTTGCTCTATTTTTCAAACTTTGCACAGTTGCTTTCCATGCCCATTGAGCAATTTGTAATACCCGTTAGAAACTCCTTCAACACTTGTTGAGAAAGGCCAATGCCCATTTTGAGTTTTAGAAGCTTTACCTCAAGCTTGGACACAGGTCCAACACAGCTCAACCTGGAGTACTTCTCCAATGCTTGTTGCAAAGGGACAATGCCCATTGAGACGTTTGAAAGACTTTGGCAAGAGAACAACATCTAATCAATGTCCATTGCTCATCCTTCAATGCCCATTCTTGTTGGAAGATGTTCAACGCCTTTTGAACTTGCACAGTGCCCATTGAACTTATTTTGGTCTTTTAACATTCATTGAGTCTTAGGGTCACATGTTCTCCAAACATTCTCCCCCTGCCATTTGCAACAATCTCTCCTTTAACGTTCATCGGGTCTGTTCAAATCATCCAAAAGCACTAAAGTACCAAACATTAAAACTTTTCTTGATTTTGTTATAGTTTTTTTTTTATCCTTCAAAACAATAGTTTTGTTATCATTCAAAGTAGATGAGTGAGTCCAATGCCTTAGAGTTATATGTTCTCTAAAAATTCTTCTCTTAGCATTCACAACTCCTCATTTTGTATCAAATATTATTGTATAAAACTTTATCACCTTGATTATCATGAAGAAAATGTGGATATTTCTTTGAAAATTAAAAAAAAAAACTCGAAATTGGTATATAGAAATGATTTTAATTGCACAAATCAATAACTAAAGTGTACTTTGACTTTTGAATTCACCTAAAAAGACGGTTTGGTTTTGATAAATTCATTGTTTGATTCAAGAATATTATCAACTATTAATCATGAAAAAATAAAAATACAAATTTGATTAATAGTTTATGTTATTGAGAATTAAATTTAATATGATGTAAAAATATTCCTTATAATGTAATATAAACCCAAATTGGATTCCCCATAAATTGTTAATCTTTTATTTCCTCTAGTATTCGTATTCTATGTCACCAATCATTTTTTCTCCACGATCACTAAAGAAACTAAATGGTGAGTAACAAAAGTGTATGTGTAACAAATCTAAAACCTTAAAATTTCCGTCACTTGACATGCCAAGATAGTCATTAATTTTATTCCTCCCTTTATGTCTCCCTTTTCTAACCCCTGCTATATTCAACCAACTTCAGCATTTCTTGTCACAAAATGGTCCAGCCATTAGCCCTACCCTTTAAAATAGGACCAACGATGAACTTCATTTATAACTTTATTTTCTTTGTTAGTTGTGCTTTTATTTTATTATGTAGATAATTGTGAACATTTGTAAGGAATAAATTATAATAGACATACAAACTTTGTATATAATACAAACAACAAAACATGTTAAACATACAAACTTTGCATATAGTACAAATGACAAAACATGTTAAACGTACAAACTTTGTATATAATACAAACAACAAAACAAATTCTCTTTGTTTATAAAAGAGAAACAACAAAATAGTATAATGGAGTATGTAATAAATTGGTATATTCAAGTTATTTAAACAGTGCATGAACATTGTCATACTCCTAAAAAAAACATTGTATATAAAATAAAATAATCTCTTTGTTAATAAAAACCTGAAATGTCAGTTTGCAATCGTACATATATTTAAACATACATTTAAATTATGAAGTGTTGATCCATGATAGCTGATTTTCTGATAAAATATTTATATGAGCGAGCTATAATAATGGAAAATTAGGAACCATGTCAATTGATATTTACATTTTTTAAATGATTGGTAATAGTATGTATGTAAATCTTATACCTTATTCGAGCCTTTTTAGCTGCAGTTTCTGTTGCAACTGTATCAGTCTGGGAGCTAGTAGTAGATGCAGATGATGATCCAATTTCAGGCAGATGAGGAGATTGTGACCTAATTTCAAATGAGCTTCCCTCTTCACCAGACTATTGAAGTGCATGTTTTAGAGTTCCTTCAGTTTTTATTATTAGAGGCATTCAAAGGAGTGTAGATCTCAGAGATGAACTCGTTGAAGGAAGTAGCAATGTCGTGTAAGATGGATTACTATCTCTAAAAATATAGCTCACTTTAAATGATTATTTGTACGGATCATCGGCACAGTTAATGAGTACAGCCTGAAATAATCTTCGTAACTCGAAAATTCGGGTCATGAGAGGAGGTAACGAAAACTTATCTTTATAACTCTATGCAAGATTGTTGACAGGTATACCAATTAGCTCTGTTGCTGAACGTCCAAATGTAAGGAACATAATCGATCCAGTGTTGTCCTCCACAATAGTTTTTAGTTTGTACCTATAAATATGTTACATATTTGAATTAATAAAAGATTAAATTGTAATTAATGAAAAGTAGAAATAATTATTGAAGAAAATACCAATAGATCTGAGGATCTTTCAACTCTCCACAATTGTTAACCCATACTTGATTTCCATAAGTTTGGATGTTGTTTTACATTGTGAGCATGCTCGGTACCACCATTCATTCGAGACATCGACATCTCTACTTGTTGCGTTGCAAGTGAATTTTATATCCCGTGTTATAGACAACAACAAATGTATCAATACAAAGTAAATAAAAAACTTATAATGACTGATATAATAGAAAATTGCAAAACTATTATACCTTATCAATATGGATGTTTAATGATAGTAACTGTTCAATAGTTTTTTGATTCAAATTTCTCTCACTCTTGATGTTGCGACCTCCTTGTCCCTCAGATTCAATTTTTATAATTCCTTGATAAGAAGTTGTCAATCTGCGTAAATATGAAATTAAATTATGTATAAAATATAAATGTTTGAAGGTATTTTTTTAGTTACCTTTGACTGAACTCAAAAACTTCAGGAATTTCAGGATTGACATAAGCTCTTGTCGCCGAGGAATTATTAACAGATATTTCCTCTATAAAATGTGGCAATGATGATACAATATTATATATGTTCCTATGAACATATGTCATGTTTTGAAAATAATTCAAAACTTATTGTTAAACTTCTTCATTATCATAGACATGAAGACCACGATGTCATTGCCACTTTCTCCAGTCACAAAAAAAATTTTCCTCAGGAAATTCTATCGCCTATTTGTCCCACAACACAAAATTTAATTTTTCTCCACTGTGAAGTTTACTTATACTCAGAATAATATAAAGAAATACATGAATAAGATATTATTGAGTTTTCGTAAAATAAAAAAATATACTTATTGTTTTGGATACGCCAATGTCATCGCTTTACAGTTCGACCCATGATGTTTGCTTCTTCGAGGGCACCAACTGCTATAATTTGACCTAGAATATCTAAAACCAATAGAAAATTTATTGATCAAGAGATTGGGTTTAATATAAAAAGAATTGTAGATACTAATAACAATTGCAAACAAATTCTAAATGCTGACACTTACCTGTGAGATATGTCTTGTCACCGGCCCAAGCATTGACAGTTGAAAAGTCAATGAACTAAAATCTATCAAACGGTATAATCGAATCATTCTGATCGAGTACTTTTATAAATGCATTTCATGGCAGTTTTATCCGAAAAGGGTGTGCACTTATCTTGTGATCTAATTGAGCCAATATAATTATAAAACCAGAAATATGATATATATTTCCCTTTGTTAGCAATTGCTGAAAATGGGACTCAAATTGTTTCGATATCGTACCCTACAAAGTGTCACCCTGAAAAAGCATAGACATTAGTTAATAATTAGACATTATAATCATACGTTTCTTAAAAAATATCATATTAAAATTTTAAATGCATTATTAGTAAAAACATTGCCTTCTTATCTATAACTAAAAACTCTAAGTTGAATAATTCGCTTGGGTTAGAAATATTAAGAAATTCTCATATTCTTGCCAAGCGTACTTTTATTCAGATATTTCTACTCTCATTATTTACTTCAGATACGCATGTGTACGTCATCGCCTTCATAACAATATTGTAGCAACATATAGAACAAAAGTAAAAATCTGATTAAACAAAATGAATAAATTTTTTTACATATAAATGTTGTAATATGAAAGATATAAATAAAGAATAATCTCATAACTTCCATTAAAAATAGTGAAATATAAATTATTGAAAGTATTTGCATGTAAAATATTTATTGAACAATTAGTCATAGTATCATTTACATTATCATCATATTTATTGCCACAGTGTATTTAAAAGATAATATACTTGTTATTACTCTTTATTAAATTGGCTATAGAAATAATATAAAAAAACATAAGATGCGAAAAGAAAATATGTTGGCAATTTGTATAAAAAATAGTAGAATATAAATCATCGAAAATTTCAGTATATAAAATATTTTTTGTAGTATTACCGTGTACATCATTCTATCTATTTTTTTCTTCTATATATTACAATTCATAAATTTATGTTGGAAATTACTTTGGATAATGCAACATATAATTGCCCGCGACAAAAAACATTATCATGCAAATATAATCCAACTTGTTTTAATGTTTATCCTTGACTTTTATTTATCATGAATTAGTAGCAAATTTTTATTGAAAATTTTCATCTTTTTAAAATGAGGGGAAAATTTACTATCATTGTAAGATAAAATAATTCAAGGTATATACAGTTTATTTCCACAATGAGATCCTATCAATACTATCGCGGAAAACCATTAAAATTTAAAGAGTTTAAAAAGTCTACTAGGTAAAGAGTTTGTAATTCCTCCCAATTATTTGTTGTTTGACAAATCAAATCAGAACTATAATATAATTTTTCTTCTTCAGGTCAATATAGTTAAGTCTTAAATCAAGATATGTTTCTTCAATTAATCGTTGTAGCGAATTATGACTATTTGTATCAGTAAATTTTTTGGAATTTGAATCATATCATTCAAAATGTTATCTTCATTCAATTTTATTGTAGGTGTAGTACCGTCACCAATTGATAAAATCGAATTTGAAAAATCACTAATTTCTGAATTATTGTTGTTAGTTATTGTCAAACGCATATTAATAGTTAATTTATATATTTTAAAAAATTTCCATAAATAAGATTTTGTTATTGACGCATTTATAATATCTTGTCTTGTACAATTAACTACTAATGGTAAAATTTATCTAAAATCACCTCTAAGTAATAACATTTTGACGCCGAAAGGATTATTTATTTTTTCGTCTTCGAAATTACATTAAATGTCTCTAAGTGATCTATCCAATTTTTCAAAACAATGTCTATGACTTATGGGAGCTTCATCCCAAATAATCAATTTAGTTCCTTCTGTTAATCTTGTTAATTGCATTTCTTTTTTAATTTCACATGTTGAATATTCATTTAAATTAATAGGTATCTTAAATCGTGAATGTGCAGTCCTAACTCTATATAGTAATGATGCGACAATACTTGATGATGCAACAATTAAAACTATTTTTTTTCCCTTTCGATATAAGTTTAGATATAATGACTTCATGTGCATATGTCCTCCTAGTTCCACCATGACTATAAATAACAAATAATTGTTTTTTGTTATATTCAATCGCGTTCATAATGTTATTATATATATATGTCATTGTTCAATATTTAAAGATTTAATTAACTTATTATGTTTATGTTTCAATTCAAGAATATTGTAATTTAGTTCTTCAATTAACATTCTATTATTGCTATCACCAATTAATGATTTGTCAAGTAAAGGTAAATTATGATATGCTAAACTGGACGAATTTTTATTAAATATTTTTTTTTCTAATTCTAGTAACACTCAATTTTTTAAATAATGATATGAAATAGATGTTAATGGAATCTTTAGACTTTGGTGTAGTTCATTTTTTATATCGTCAGCAAAAAATTTCCAATAGGAATTGAAAAGCTTATTTGGATTAGTAACTTAACAAAATAGAATAAGAATAGTGAATAAATGTCACAATTGGAATGTCGATGCATATAATATAGCTTCTTCTAACTCAGTAAGCTATTCTAAATCATTTCTTATTAAACCATGTGCAGTAAATGCTAATTGAAAAGTGTCATATCTAATTTTGCCAACTGTTTTAATATTGACATAACTTTTAGGCCTTTTAACAATATTTAAAAGCATTCTTAAATAATAGAATTTTCCAGAATTTGGATGGATATAGGCATTTCTACCAATGCAATACCCTTTTTTTGCCTTGTCCATATTTTGTCTTTATTGTGCCATACTCATTTAGTCAAAAAGTCAACATATGTTAGATTTGTGGCATCTTCATATAGTTTATTTTATTCATCCATTCTACAAACATCGTTTTTTCAAATTTCGGATTACTTGCAATGTAACATAAGTTATTAGAAGGCCAATAGACAACATTATTTTATATTCCAAATGTATAATAATTTTTCAACAGCTGATTATCTATATTGTATCAAAAATTCAAATAGTCACCAAGCTACTTCACATTGTGGGATATATCAGCAATCAAGGAATGTTTTTATTTCATTGATAATAACGTTTTCAACATTTTCATTCACTCAAATCATTTCCATAATTTTCATCAAATGCTCGAATTCTATCAGTTCCTTTGTTAATATATTTAAAAGATGTTTAATCGTTATGGATGTATAACAAAATTCTATACAAATATGTGCTTCACATTTACATATAAGATCTTTATTATAACGCACAAAAAAACAGTTATCAATATGTTCATTATTTTTTATCATAAAATTTCCATCACTACGACATTTGTATACAATGAATACCTTTTCATCAATTACACTCTCTTATTGATATTTTTTGGGAAAAAAATTTACTACATTTGTTGTTTTTCATGCAAAGAGAAGATAAATTTATAAGACCACATGGGTCATGAATCATGAATTTTGAAACAATTTAAAATGCATTAGACTCTAATTCTTTTGATGGTAATTCTACATAAATAATTTGTTAATATCAGTAATTGTTTCAGGTTTATTGTCTTTGTGTAACCATAACAAGCAGTGAATGTGCAACAATCCTCTTTTTTGGAATTCAATAGTGTACAAAAAGCAGACAACTTTACCAAAATGTTCATGTTTTTTTTAATATCTTTAATTAATTGATGAACTTTATGTTTGAAAACATGTGTTATAATATCAAGTCGATGTTTTGATATTTGACCAATAAAATAATTTAATATTCTTTGTATTTCAGGCCACAAAGGGTTGCAGGTAAAAGTTATGAACAAATTGGGATTACCATAAAACTTATAAATAGCCATACCATCATGATAATGTTTCATCATATATCATGGGCTTCCTGTATAGGTAGAAGGTAATATTATAATTGATCTTCTGACATCATCAAATTTCATGCGACCATCACAAACAACTTTTTTAATTTTAGAATATATTTTTTAACCATAGTTTCTATTGATTATATTTAATATAAGCCAAGCATTCTTCTTCAACACATGAGAATGTGTCAACTACAAACTGTTGAAACAGACGACCCCTTTTTAATAATCTTATTTCTTTGTTAAGTCGTTGGTGCAATTGTATGCATATTATTCATGCATGGTCATATATTTTCTATTTAAAGTAGCATGATGATTTGTGACTTTATATTCAATATTTACTCTATAACTGTCTTCTCCATATGGAAATAATATAAGAAACTGTAAAAACAAAATGTTGGAATGAGATAGATATGTGGCAACCCAAGGGGAATGAATTGGGTTGCAAACATAAATATAAACAACAAAAAAAAATAGTGGAGGCCACATACACAATTCAACATAAAGATTTTATAGTGGTATGACAATGTGCATACTCCACTCTCTAAGTTTTCACTTAGGCCTTTCTATTTTTTTTCTAGGCTCAAGAACAAAACCTTCCATTTTCTAGGCTAAGGAAAAACCTTCCATTTTACAAACTCAAGGACAACCTTTCCCTTGGTATTTTTATAGGCACAATACCAATATTTACAACCACTTACAAAGATAGATCCAAGTAGTGTTGCTACCTCTCAAATAGGCAACAAATACACTTTTAGTGCTCAAGAAATCCTACTCTTAAAAAAGTAAAAAAACAATCCTCACTCTACCCAAATACAAAAGCAACACCAAAAGTTTTGCACAAAGAACTTGCTAAATGTTTACAAGTTGTTCATAGAGTTTCATTAATCAATTTAGTCTTTAGAAAAGCTCCTTATATACCCAAACTGTGACATCCCATTTACTAATCATTAAAATTCTCTCAGTCTATCCATTGTCATTAAAAGACCTTATTTCAATTATTATTTTTTTTGCACTATGTCTCTTGTTCACAACATAGTAACTATTTACAACTAAGTATAAGGCTAAACAAACTAAAATACTAATAGACTGCATACTGGTCCAACCTTTATTAGATTGCTAGACAACAACTTCGAAAGGTAACTAAACACAATATTTAATCTACTCTTCCTGAAATAAAATTTAATGCAAAAGAAATGAGCTTACATACTCAGTAAGAAAATACATAATGATACTTCAATCTCAAATAACACAACAACATTTAAATATAAATAACTCATCATCATATCCATGCACAAAACAAAGAGTTTTTACTCTTAAATGTCACATAGGCTATCAATATCACTGCCACAAAGGCTTTCATTTTTTTAGTTGGCTATAAATATTGTTGCCACACAGGCTATAGATATAATTGCCACACGGGCTATCGAATATTATTGCCACATAGGTTGTTATATTTTATTGCCACGCAGGCTATAGATATCATTACCACATAGGCTATCGAATGTTATTGCCACACAGACTATTATATTTTATTGCCACACAAACTATAGATATCATTGCCACATAGGCTATCAAATGTTATTGCCACACATCTGTTATATTTTATTGTCACACAAGCTATAGATATCATTGCCACACAGACTATCGAATGTTATTGTCACATATGCTGTTATATTTTATTGCCACACAGGCTATTAATAGTGTTACTTGCCAACACCATCAAGTATTATTCTTTTAACACATCAACTATAAATCCATCAAAATTTTAGCAATATAGTACCTAATAACAACACCCATAACTTGGCAGCTCATATCACCACATACTCTCATTCTCTAGTCATAATTTTTCAATGTTTCATGAGAATAAATAAATCAAGAGTATAACAATATTTTCATCAATGTATTTCTCAATATCATCACCTCAAACAACATTTCATTCCATTGAGTATATGTTCATGGCATTTAACCAATCACACATATAGTACCATTAGCTATTTACTTGCCTCTTCCTTCAAGCTTATTAAGCCATGGATGGTACCGACTTATTTCCACTATTATCTTCAATGCCTCTAGGACCTATTTCAATACAACAAATCAATCCATGATGATAAAGTAAGATTTTCATCTTGTTATGTAATTATGACATGATTCATGCAAGTGAACCTAGTGTTTATGCATATTTTCCTTACATGGCAGCCTGAGCTTGCTATACTCTCATAGAAATAACTCCAGATATACTCATCCAAATTACTTGATTCTTTTTTTCAAAAAAACTAGATACATAATGATACAACATATTCAAATTTCAAACCAATATCAGACACATAGAAAATGTGGTGAATTTTTGAATTTTTCCCTATTGCAATGTCATCTTAGTCTGAGGAGGTCTTACATTCTTGGGTGTATCTCAAATTTTACAAATCCAGTTTCAATAATAATCTACTATCAGTTACAAAACATATAAAAGAACATTTTTTATATTTTACTCATTGTCTAATTCAGTATATAAAGTCACCAAAATAAAGGATCAAATCTCAGGGTGAGCAAGTTGGTAACATGTTGACAAATAATCATAATAAAGGGATAATATCTCAACAACCATGCTGAATTTGGCAAAAATATTTCACAGGCATGTAGATAAGACATAAATATACAACTTTCAAGTTTGAACTATCATCAAATTCTAAATCTATGGTAATGAAATTCTTGGAAAACATAATTACAAGAAAGGTGAGGTTTCATCAGGGTACAGGGTCAGTCCCAATCAATGAGTCATATCTCTTTCCATACAGTAAAACAATCAAAATTGATTTACAGGTATTTATAGTGGATATAAAGCTATAAATTTCATGTTTTGAAATTTGTCAAAATCAGAACATAAGGCCATCAAAATATAAGAAAATAGAAAGATTGAGGTCATTTCAGTTGGTTGTGAACCAGCCCTAATTAAGGAGACATATCTCCTCACACACACAAAATCAAGCAAAATTGCTTCATATGCATTTATATGAGACATCAAGCTACAACTTCCATATTTTGCACTTTCCTTAATTTGTCTTCTAGGGTTATGAAATTGTGGGTACAAAAATCTGCTCTAACAGCAAAATCAACACAATCAGCTCTTGTTCTCTTGAATTTCAACTTCCATCCAAGAGTTCTATCTCAAATACTCCATAATTCTCACTAACCATGCATGGTTAACATGTCATGAGGGGTTAATTCCATGCTAAAAGAAGATAAATTAACTTACCTAATGTCCCAGAATTAGAAAACTTTAGGATTCTTTCCTAGGCAGCTCACTCTTCTTCCTCTCCTTCTTTTCTTCTTCTTCTTCTTCTTCTTCTTCCTTAGCTCTCTCTTTCTTCTGCTGTACACCATGTCTGACCCCTCAATTTTGATCCTAAAGGGTTAAAAAGTACACTTATAAGCCTATTACAATAGATAAAATCATGGTGTTTCATTTCTATTGGTTGGAAGTTCACTTTTCCTCTTTGAATCCCTCTTCTTCACTCCTTAAGCACCTTCATCCATCTCCTAATCCCTAGATGCTCCTTATACTTTTAAATAAGCTCTAAATTACCATTATTTATGATATTATAACATGCACACAACATAAGATAATTTTCCATGCAACCATACAAATATTGCATATATGTTCAAGTGTCCCAAATGTAATGGTGCAAGTGTCATCGTCATGTTTCTTCAAATCATATGTCTAAACAATTATTTATCCAATGCATATATTCAAATATATCATAATTAAAATGCATATGATTTGGTTTGAGGATGTTATACAAACTACAAAACTATTCATTGGAATACTTGAAGTTAAGTCTGATAGCTTTTCTTTAAAACTAACGGTTAAAGGTCACAACACCCGTTGAGACTAAACAACACTCATTGAACTTGTAACAGATACTTCCAAGGTCCACTGCCAATACTCCTATGGTTGTCGATCTTAACTTTAATGATTATTGGAGTAAGAACAATGCTCTTTGTTAATTTTTCAGAAAGCTTGAACTTAGTGCTCTGTTTTCCAATAACTGCAGAAATGATTCAATGGTTGTTGAAGGATTCTCAAAGCTCGTTATAAACTCCTATAACGCTTGTTGAGAAAGGGCAATGCCTGTTTCGAGTTCCAAAAGCTTTAGCTCAATCTTGGGCACTTTTTCAATGCCTGTTGCAAATATGCAATGCTTGTTGTGAGGGCAAGATCAACACTCGTTGTGAAAACACAATGCTTGTTGCAAGGTTTAATATGCACACTATGCATGACCAACTGTCCAACGCTCTAATGCCTTGACGAATTTTCAATGCTCGTTGAATCATCCAATGCCTATTGGAAAACCTTCAGCACCTATGGCGAGGTTGGGAATGCATAACTCATGTCATACCAATTGTTCAACACCTATTGTGAGTTCTCCAATGCTCGTTGAATGTTTACAACACCCATTTGGAATCTCACAATACATGTTGAATATGCACAACTACACCTCTTATACAAAAACACTTGGGGTCACATATCTTCTAAGCATTCATACTATTCTCCCCCGACATTCTCTCCCTACAGGACACAAAACACTAAAATACAAACATTAGAACTTTTCTTGGTTTTGTTATCATTCAAAACACATCATTCAAAGTGGATAAGTAACGACAGTGTCTTGGGGTCACATGTTCTTCAAACATTTTCCCCTTTGACATAACATTCTCTCCCTTTTTGAATGATGGCAAAACTAATGTGCTTTGATAACAAAAATAGAAAACTTAAAACACAGAGGATACTAAATGTTACAACACAAAAATACAAATGATGCTTACAAGGCTAGATATCACATATACTATATAGGATACCAATTATTGGATGTTAAACACATAATAATTGTTATTCTACTAAAGGAGTTCAAACAAGTGTATTCAATCAAATAAGTGATGCCAAACAAATACCAATTTAAGCATTCAATCATTTAATAAAAGCATCCAAAATTTCTCCCTTTATTTGTCATCCTGATAAAAAGATATACTTAGCATTCTCCCCCTTTTGTCAAGAACAAAAGAAAGATTCTCCCTTTAAAAAATTTGACAAAGAGCAACACTAAAAGGTTTGCACAAAAAGCTTGCTAAATGTTTACAAGTTGTTCATAAAGTTTCATAAATCAATTTAGTCTTTAGAAAAGCTCCTTATATACCTAAACTACAAAAATAGTTGTTAGAGTACTTGAAATTAAATCTAACATCTTTTCTTCAAAACTAGTTGTTAGAGGTCGCAACACCCATTGAGACTAAGCAATGCCCGTTGAACTTGTAATGAATACTTCTAATGCCTATTGTCAATACTTCCATGGTCATTGATCTTAGCTTCAATTCCAGTTGGAGCAAGAAGAATGCCCATTATTGATTTTCCAAAAAACTTGAACTTGGTGCTCTATTTTTCAACAATTGCAGAAATGATTCAATGGTTGTTGGAAGATTCTCAATGCCTGTTAGAAACTCCTTCAACATCTATTGAGAAGGACCAACACCTTTTTCGAGTTTCAGAAGCTTTAGTTTAATCTTGGGCACTTGTCCAATGTCTGTTACGAATATGCAACGCCTATTGTAAGGGCAAAATCAATGCCCGTTGCAAGGTTCAGTGTGCACAACTATGTGTGACCAATTGTCCAATACCCCAATGCCTGTTGGCTAATTTTCAATGCCCGTTGAATTGCTCAACGTTCATCGAAAAACCTTCAACACCTCTGGCGAGGTCTAGAAAGCATAGCTCGTGTCATACCAATTGTTCAATGCCTGTTGCGAGTTGTCCAATTCCCATTGAATGTTCACAATACTTATTTGGAATCTCACAATGCCCATTGAATATGCACAACTACACTTCTTATACAAAAACACTTGGGGTCACATATGCTCTAAACATTTATACCATTCTTCCTTCACATTCTCGCCCTAAACAATACAAAATCACTAAAATACAAATATTAGAACTTCTCTTAGTTTTGTTATCATTCAAAACAAATCATTCAAAGTATATAAGTATTGTCAATGCCTTGAAGTCACATGTTTTTCAGTATACATTCTGTTGGAGTTACAACCTACACTAGCAGGATACTCATAAAAGAGCATACATTTAAAAACATTCTCCTCAATCTCTTATATTTCGTATTTTGAAGGAGGAGGGTTTAAGTGACACAACACATGTTCCAAAATTAGATAATTTGCTATTTTCATGATCACCATTTGAAATTTAACATTAAACATAAAACTCTCACAGATTGAAAGAATTCAAAAATTGCGTGAGTATTATAATAACAAAGTAATATGCACATTTGAATTTATAAACCTGAAAAAAGCAAATAATAAATGAAATCAATCTTATAATTAACTATGATTAAATATGACCCATTACTGCGAAAAGAATTATTTAAAAATTCTTTATAAATTTCAACAAATCAAATAAAGTTTTGATTAATCTCAACTATTTGTAAGTAGTGAATAAAATATACAAATATCTATATCAAATAAATGGAATTCATGTTTATAAAAAAAATGTATATAGGGAAAAATGTATTATATCTGTAAATGTTGAGATATCAAATAATTTATTTGTGGTTTAAATAAATGAATCTGTGATTTGCATATTTAGTGTTTTTTTTTTTTTTTTTTTACTTTCAGTTTGAAAATTAATTGTCGCGTTCCTTTTTACATAAAAAAAAAAATGTAAGGCTGTTAAAATAAAATAAGAACAAAGAAAGTGACACAAAAATTAATGTTACTAAATATGCAGCCAAAAGATAAATAAAATATAAGAAATGACGACAGTTTTAAAATTAATTAAATTAAGTCTTTTTTTTGGTGTGCCAAATCAAGTAAGTTAGATCATTTAAAATTTGTTAAAAAATCTGTAAAATATTTTCCTAACTTATACTTATATTTGACCTATATATAGATTGTCTATCATACCCGTACAGATAGCAATATAGCTTTATTTGTAGTATTGATATTTATAATTTATCTATAAGAGAGTTTAAAAATTATTAAATTTAAAATATATAACAAAAATGAGAGAAATGAATTATTTTATCCAATTTAGATTAACTTATATATTATCAAAATTAAGTCGATGGTAATCCGTTTAATACCTAATTAAAATCTAGCTTGACTAGTTATTATTAGTGTCTTAAGTTAAAAGGAACAATAAATAGATAAATGAACGTGAATCAAATTGGTCATCTATATATTTATATCATTATTAACGTAAGATTTAAGAAATACAAAATTTATATGTTCAATCGAATTTGTTTGTTATTTTCAGATGTAGCTACGGAATATTTATTTTTATCATCCAATATCTTAAAATTGAATGCACTACTTTTTAGTATAGATTACAATTCAGAAAGTAATAGTTTTATACTTCTCATATTTAATTTCCAAATCATCAAAATAAAATTATACCAATTAGTACATATTTAATTAACAAAAGCTAAAACAAATTTCCCACTATAAATACTATACTGATGCGTTCTAATATTAATTTTCTTCCCTTCCATGGCAGATTAACATTTGCAACTTATAATTTATATAAATTTGGGTCTCTACAGATAATGACAGGGGAAAAAAACAATTCAAAATATTGAATATAATTGTCTTTTTTAGTAACTTTTTTTATTTATTTTTATATCCAATTATTACTAAATTCCATAAAAAAAGACCAATCGTTCTCTTCCTTAAAGTACTTCGCCATGCGGCGAAAATCTATTGCCTCGCGTAAATCAGAGTCTTTCGTAAAAAAATTGTTGACTTAATCAAAATTAACTCAGTAATTTATTAACATATATTACATTTTAAATTAAACCAACTATTCTTAAACTTAGGTACTTACTTTAATAAAATTAAGTCGTTGGTAAGTTTGTGAAAATTACACTATTCAAACCTATTTCCAAGCTGTACAACTTTAAATGAATTAAATAAGTTATATTAAAACTTTTAAATTAACCAAATTCGGTATAAAATATATATAATTATTCTAAACTTGTAATGGGACAGAAAAACTCTTTATTTCTTATGCCAGATGTAAAATCTTTTACATTATAGTAAATACGGTCTAACTTTCTTGATCTACTGAAGAATCAAATATCTGAGAATAAATACTCGCATCCAAAATGAATCATATCTGTATAAAATAAGCATCTCTTTGTTTATATCTATTAAATTTCTATTCAATAAATAAAGAGGATATGTCTATAAAAACTGCTAGAAATCGTATCTCTATACGTCTAAATCAACGCTCATTCCTACACTCAAACTTAGTTGAAGTTAATTTTGTTCGCATAAAAGATGCAACTCGAATCTATTTTTAGTTAGGGTGAAAGAATTTTCAAATCTTTTTTACAGGAAAATTTAGTAAGAAGAAAAACCAAGACCATAAGAAATTACATTTGCTATAATCTCTAAATATGACCTTTTCTTTTCCTTTCTTCGAGATAGGGCGTACAATGTCAGTAACTATTGTTGAAATTTTTATGTAAGCTAATATTAATTCTGAGTTTATTTTAATTATTTATAAAACGGACTGAATAATATAGTCTATTAATTAGTAGGTAAACCCAATTAAAATAGTGATCAAATGAATTATGAGTTTGTGACATCTTTAATAGACCGATATGGAAGACGGTCAGTGTAGACTTATTTTAACATGGACTTGTGATGGGTAGACTTATTAAAATTTATTATAAATAGGCTAGGTCCCCTCTCTTACCTTCAAAACGATAACCCTAGTTGCTACGCCCATTGTAGTTGTCTTGTGAGAAGGTCAAAGAGAGGAAGACTTAACTTTCGTTTTCAACCCTTCTAACCTATTATCTCAGTGTTTAACTTCAGTGACTGTAATTATGACGCAAAATAATCTTGGATCTAATGCACCAACATGTATGAAATTAGTTTTCGCTTAATTGTTAAATGGTGTTCTAAATTTATGTACTATATTCAAAATTTTACATGTGGTATCAGAGTTTTGAGATTGTATATAATTTATAACCCTAAATATTTTGATGATCGATGTTGCTGTATCGCCTTGATATATTTAATTTGTTTCTATCATAACAAGCTATTGCATTGGATCAGTTGGTTGGTGACATGCGTTCCTCGTGTAGGAGGTCATGGGCTCGAAACATGACTTGGCAAATTTTTTTTTTCCTTTTTCTTTTTTCCGCGTTTGCTAGTTTTCATCTTGCTCCCTTTTTCTTGCAATCCCATTCATAAATCACAACCCATAACCCTAGAAATCTCTTTGCCTATTGTCGTTCTTGACAAAGTATCGAATACCGCAAACAGGAAGAGTTGGTGGGAAGTTTTTTTTTATGGGCATAGCAATGCCTTTAATGCTCAATTGGGTGTTAGGTGGTAATAGGTAAGATCTTAATAACTTTGATTCTTTCTACTTTTACCCTCGCCACGCTCTCCATCGACGGCGTCGGCCTCGGCCTCAAATCCCCATTAATCACCAGTAGTGGTTTCTCGAGATTCTTTGGCAAGTGCTTGGGACATTTTCTAGGGTGGCCACGAGGGATGTGGTTTCCATGGTGGTTGTTGTTGGTGGTAGTAGTAGTAGTGGTAGGGCTGATGATTTCCACGTTAATGATGGAGAGAACATTGTCGAAATCAGTGGATTAGTGGTGGTGGGATCTAGGGTTTGGGCTGTGGTGGTGAGGACGGAGGTTTTGGGTTTGTGGCCTCGTTTTTGTGCTTGTAATCGCCCATGAAGGAATGGGTTCAGGTTTGATAATGTTAATGTTTTTATGGATCTTTGGGACACCAAAAGATTGTATGATTTGGTTTTTGATTGTTGTGCAATATGTGAAGATCGGCGTTCTGTGACAAAAGAAAAAAAATTTTTGAAACTGCGATGCGTGCCGTGGGTCTCGAACCGACGACCGCAAAACTCAAACCCTTGCACTCAACTAAATGGACCATCTGTTAATTTTCTATGCAAACAAATATTTAGATAAGCAAACTATATTCATGTTCATCATGGTATATTTTAATTTTATCTCAATGATTATGAATATATAAATATATGAATATTTAGGTAATTTATATATAAGTTAATTGTCAGTTTATTGTTTAGCGATATTAATTTTGTGATAAAATTAAATAAATAAATAAATAAATAAATAAATAATAAATATTTGTTTTGCACATATATGAGAAAATAATCGTGTTTGAAATTAATGTATATTATATTATGGTACCTTGTATCATTTTGAAAAATATATTTGTGTTTGGTATGTATTTAATTGGGCTTTTATAAATCTCTAATTAAAAATAATTTTATGGGTTGATAAGGGTGTTACCACCAAAGTGGGACATCCATTAAAATTTGTAGAGTTATTTTTTAATTTTTGCGAAGAGATAACTCTAAATTAATGTATATAATAATCTATCCAAATGGAGTTATTAGATGCATTGATTTTGGGAGTGCTTGTTGAAATGAAGCTATTTGTGTTAAGAGTTACATTAGTCTAGAAAGTCTGTCTGCCCAAAAAGGATAGATTTCTCAAAAACTAGTGTGATCTCGATTGTGAACTTCATAACTAGAAATTCTATTGCATGTGCATATTTTGCCCAAAGGGGAATATGTAGTGCTGCTAGAATTTTCTAGATTTTGTAAATTATAACTTTAATTTTGTATATAGCCCAATTCTAATACATGCTTTTGTTTTGCACAAATAATTTCCTTTAGTCTCAACAACAGTACTGCGACTGTTGAACTCTAGACTAACACTAATTTTAAGAGGTGGAAAGATGACATCCTGTTTGTCTTGGAAATGAGTGAGATAGATTATGCCCTTTACGAAGATGAGCCTGTTAAACCCATCCGTGAGAGTAATATTGAAGAAAAAGAACTACATGCCAAATGAGAGAGATCGAATCGTTTATCTTATGGCCATGAGGAAAACTATTCTTGAATACCTTAGGAGTAGTTTGCCCACTGATGTTACTGCTAAAGCTTTTCTTGTTGCTATAGAAGATAGATATTTTGTATCCGATAAGGCTAAGACTGAGACACTAATAAGTCAGTTAACTAGTATGAGATACAATGAGGGATTACATTCTAAATATGGTTCACCTTCAAAACAAACTTAAGAGTCTTAAACTTGAGATTTCTGATGAATTCGTAGTTTACCAAGCTTTAAATACTTTTCCTCCTGAATTCAGCCAAATCAAAACTGTCTATAACACCCAAACACTACTTGGACCATTAATGACCTTATAATCAAGTGTGATGCTGAGGAAAAGAAAATTAGGAAAGAAAATGGTGAAGTTATCATGCTATTGACACAACCTAGGGCTGATCCTAAAAAGGATAAAGACAAGTTTAAACCTAATTATTATGCTCCTAAAAGGAATCAGAATTTTAAATGGCATGGTAAGAGTCAGACTAAGAGAAGGGGAGATTTTGGAATTGTCCACAAAAGTAAGGTGAAGTGTTTCTTTTGTCATAAAGAAGGTCATAAAAGAAAAGATTGTCATCAATTCACAGCTTGGCTAAAGAAGAAAAAAGAAGAAGGTATTCCTTTGGCTTATGTTTGCTCTGAATCTTATATGGTTGATGTGTCACCAAATTTTAGTGGCTTGATAGTGGTGCAATTGTTCATGTTGCTATTACCTTGTAGGGGTTCACAAGCAAACGAAAGCCAAATGAAAAGGAGTCCAAGCTTAGAGTTGGAAATAATTTAGAGATAGATGTCGAGCAAGTAGGAGTGGTTAGGTTAATCTTGGAATTTGGATTTTGTCTATTTTTAGAGAATACCTTTTATGTTTCATCTTTTAGGAGAAATTTGGTTTATGTTTTTGTTTTGGATAAAATTGGATATCATTTTGTTATTAGTAATGGAAGAGCCAATATGTTTTTAGATTCCAAACTGATTGGTGAATGTGTATTGTTCAATAATTTATATAGATTATGTTTAGATGATGCAAGAGATTGCAAACCTTCATATGAAGCCAATGTTGTGACCAAACAATCCTTAATTAAAGAAAAATCCTTTTCATTGTGGCACAAACATTTAGGTCATACATCTAAAGAAAGAATTGGAAGATTAGTAAAAGATGACATTCTTCCTTCTCTTGATTTTGAAGATCTAGATGTTTGTGTGGATTGTATAATGGGTAAATTGACTAAGAATAAAAAGAAAGGTGATAATAGAAGTTCAGATCTTCTGGAGATTATCCATACTGATATTAATGGACATTATTCATCTACTATTTATGATAATAAATATTTCATTACCTTTATTGATGATTTTTCTCGGTATGGTTATTTATACTTGATAAAGGAGAAATCAGATGCTATTGAGATGTTCAAAATTTTCAAAACTGAGGTTGAGAAACAATTAAGAAAAGTCATTAAAATTATGAGATCTGATCGAAGGGGTGAATATTATGGCAAATATAATAAGACTGGTCAACATATAGGAAAGTTTGCCAAATATTTGCAAGAATGTGGAATAGTTGCTCATTATATCAAGCCTGGTAGTCCTGAACAAAATGATGTCGCTAAAAGGTGCAATCGTACTTTAAAGGATATGATGAGGAGCATGATGAGTAGGTCAAATTTACCTGAACTCTTATGGGGTGATGCTATTAAAACTGCCATTTATATTATGAACCATGTCCCTAGCAAATCTATACCTAAAACACCTTTTGAGTTATAGACTGGTAGAAAACCTAGTTTGAACCATTTTCGTGTTTGGGGTTGTTCTGTTGAGGTTTGAATATATAATCCAAATGAGAAAAAGACTAACCCTAGAACTACCCGTTGTTACTTTATTGGGTACCCAACCCATTCTAAAGGATACAAGTTCTATTGTGTTACATGTTGCACAAGGATTGTAGAGTCTATGACTGTGAAGTTTTTTGAGATGGATGTTGCTGATCTGGACATTTCTTTACCGCCTATTTATAGTGTATAAAATAAAATTGCAACCATTCCTTTACCTTTATCTCAGGAAAGAATTATAAGGGTTCATGTTCAAGTAGGTGGTGATGATGATGGTTCAATTGATCTTCCTCCTCCTATTGACAATCCTCCGGAGCCTATTGTAGTTGAATCATTACCTGTTAGAAGGTTTGTTAGGGCAAGAAGGTTAATAATTTTAGATGATTATGCGGTCTATCTTGGTGAAGGTGATTATAATATAGGTCATGTTATTGATCCTGTATCTTATGATGAGGTTGTAAATAGTGTTTGTTCTGATTTCTAGATTGATGCTATGAAAGATGAGATGACATTGATGAATCATAATAGAGTTTGGAAACTAGTGGAACTTCCTTCTAATAATAAACCCATAGGTTACAAATGGGTATTCAAGACCAAGAAGGATTCTAAAGGAAAAGTTGAGAAATTTAAAGCTAAATTGGTTGCTAAGGGATTTACATAACTTGAAGGTATAGATTATAATGAAACTTTTTCCTTATTTCCTCTAAAGATTTCTTTAGGATAATTATGGCCTTAGTTGCTCATTTTGATTTAGAGTTTATCAAATGGATGTCAAGACGACATTCTTAAATGGTGATTTGGGTGAAGAAGTTTACTTGGTGCAACCCGAGAATTTTAAAGAAAGTGGTAAAGAACACTTAGTTTATAAGCTGAAGAAATCTATTTATGGTCTTAAACAAGCTTCTCATCAATGGTATCTTAAATTTGATGAGGTAGTCACTTCACTTGGTTTCATAGAGAATAAGATAGATCATTGCATTTACCATAAGATCAGCGAGAGTAAATTTATATTTCTTGTTCTTTATGTTGATGATATTTTATTGGCTAGTAATGACATAGGGATGATTTGTTAAACTAAACGGTTACTCTTTAGGACTTTTGATAAGAAAGATCTTGGAGAGACACCTTTTATCTTGGGTATTAAGATTCGTCGTGATCGGTCTCATCATTTATTGGGTCTTTCTCAAAGGGCCTATATTGATCGTGTGCTCAGTAGATTCAATATGTAATCTTGCAAAGGTGATGATACTCCTGTAGTGAAATGAGATAAGTTTAGTAAGGAACAATGCCCTAAAACTGATAAAGAAAAGCAAACCATGATTAATATTCCTTATGCAAGAGCAGTCGACAGCTTGATGTACGTCCAGGTGCATACTAGACTAGATATTGCATATGTTGTTGGTGTTCTTGGTTGATATCTTTCTAATCCTGGGTAGGATCACTGGGTAGCTGCTAAGAAATTAATGAGATACTTGCAAAAGACGAAAGATTGTAATGATCTTGAAGTAGTGGGGTATTCAGACTCTAATTTTGCAGGCTGTCAAGATGATATGAAGTCCACTTCGGGTTATATTTTTATGCTTGCGGGTGGTGCTATTCCGTGGAAGAGTGTTAAACAAACACTTACAGCTTCTTCTACTATGCAAGCTGAGTTTGTTGCTTATTATGGTGCTAGTACACAAGCTATATGGTTGAAGAATTTTATTTCTGGTTTGCTTGTGGTTGATTTTGTTGCTAGACCACTTCAAATCTATTGTGATAATAATGTTGGTGTGTTCTTTTCTAAGAACAATAAAAGTTCGAGTGGTTCTAAGCATATGGAGATTAAATATCTTGTAGTCAGAGATTTAGTAAAGAAAGGAGACATTGAGATTCAGTATGTTAGTATTGATTTGATGTTAGCTGATACTCTAACCAAAGGGCTCAGACCCATAATTTTCAAGAAATATGTTTGTAATATGGGTGTTGTGGAATCTTTTGATGCATTTGGTTAGTGGGAATTTTGTACTTATAATTGAATGTCTAAGTTAAATAATTTTGCTACATTGCTTATTCATATATATTTATTTATATGAGTTAAATGTTTTATGGTTGTTTGTTATGCATATGTGCATGTTATATATATATATATATATATATATATATATATAGCATGCAATGAGTTGTACGTGGTGTGCTTAAGATTGGTGTGATTATCTTAAGTTATATTGGTTTTCAATTGTGTTTCTGGAAACAAAAGCTAAGACATGTATTGTGTGTATTTCCAAAATGGAAATAAAAGTCTTATTGTGAAGTCTTGTGAATTTCTCTTACTCATTTGAACATATGTGAAAGAGAAATATTTGGAGGTTAACAAAGAAAATAGTGTATCGATCACATGTGAGTGTTGTTTTCTTGCTACACTATTATATCAGAATCCAGGTCAGTTAAGTTATCAATATTTGTGACTATACATTTGTATTATGTCAATAAGGGGTATAATTACTGTCATGATCCGATATTGATAATTTAATGTGGACAAGATTATGTTTAAAGTGTCATTTTATCAATAAACTATAAGTTTTCTAAAATTTTGTGACCAGATTTGAGTTTAAAGTATTCCGTCCGAGAGTCGTTTTCAAAAAATGTTTTCTTTAATAAAACATGAAAACGCCATAATTAATATTGTCAAAGTAGGAGAATATTAGAATTTTAATGTGGGTTAATATTAATTATGAGTTTGTTTTAATTATTTATAAAATGGACTAAATAATATAGTTTATTGATTAGTGGGTAAACTCAATTAAAATAGTGATCAAATGAGTTATGAGTTTGTGACACCTTTAGTAGGCCGATATGGAAGACGGTCAGTGTAGGCCTATTTTAACATGGACCTGTGATGGGTGGGCATGTTAAAATTTATTATAACTAGGCTAGGTCCCCTCTTTTGCCTTTGAAATGATAACGATAACCTTAATTGTTACGTCCATTGCAGCCGTTTTGTGAGAAGGTCAAAAAGAGAAAAATCTAACTTTCGTTTTCAACCCTTCTGACCTATTATCTCAGTGTTTAATTTCAGTGATCGTAATTATGATGCAAAATAATCTTAGATTCAACGCACCAACAAGTATGAAATTAGTTTCCGCTTAACTGTTAAATGGTGTTCTACTAGATCCAAAATTTTACAACTATAATATATATAATAAATATATAAAAACATTTGTATTACAAAAATTGGTCAAACAA
Organism: Omphalea diandra; assembly: GCA_949677035.1. Lineage (NCBI taxonomy): Eukaryota > Viridiplantae > Streptophyta > Magnoliopsida > Malpighiales > Euphorbiaceae > Omphalea > Omphalea diandra. The sequence goes on from CATIWR010253938.1 coordinate 28,776, forward strand.
TTTATCCAGTATTTTATAATTTCAAAAATACAATATAAAAACTATTCGCGTACAATAATAATAAACTGTTTGCATAAAAAAGAAGTAATATTTCGATAAAATATTGCTTAAATCTGTGTTGGCAGTTAGTAATAGTTGAGTTAAAAAGACCTATCTCCAAATTCGACATCTGAAATCGGATTAAAAAAAAAACAAGGGAAACAACAAAACGCTTAACAGATTTAAGATAACACTCTCAGCTATCGAGAACGCAATAAGATAACTCATAATAAAGATTAGAAATAGTTTAGTTATTGAAGTTAAATATAATGAAACAGTCAAATAGAACCAGCAATCCTAACCAAAAATAGCACAATAATTCTTTTAAACGAAGATCGACGACTATAACTAAGGGAGCATAGACTGTATATTTAACTATGCAAAATATCAAAACAACAGCATAAATAAGAGAAAAAACTTACTTTGGATGCCGAAAATCGAAGCCAGAACTAAATGCTCAGATCTGCAAATGGAAAAAAATATAAAAAAATGAGAAAGAATATTAGAAGTGCATCCGAAATAAAATAGAACAATAAAGGAAATAAATTGCAAGGATAATAACATAGACCATAATATTTCCAAGAAAATGAGATTATAGAATGTTTGCCCACACTGAAACATCAAATTTATTGTGGGCATTTTTTATTTTGGGTTGCTATAAATATCAAATATGAAGTTTAAAAACAGCATTGAATATTCACATAAAATAAATAAACATAACAATAATGTCAAACAAATTTAAAACACAACAATATATTAAAAAAAAAACTATTTTACACATTAAAGATTACAGAAACTTCGAAGATACGAAACCTACAAATATGAGAACCCAAATTAATAGTAAAGAAGACGTATTCGTGCCATGCTACGTCAAAAAGCATGCACAACCACGAGATAACCCTCTTAAAAAAATTTTAAAAAAACTTTAAATATATTGAAAAGTACATAGTTATAATACAAATATACAGATGACAGCACCGGCCATGATGTATGCATAGCAACGGTAGAAAACAGCGAGAAACGGAACGTGACATATATCAATTTATAAAACTTCAAACATACTAATTAATACCGAAAAGAAGAGGTGAATAGAAATATGACAACCAACCACTGAAGGGAAAAACAGAAGTAACATATCCCAAAAAAAAAAAAAAAACCTACTGTTCAATAAAAAAAATCTAAAAAATCATAGCTTATAGTCTTTGCTTCCGAAAACACACAAACTTCATTGGAAGCATTAGTTTTTATGAGGGTTACTACCACTATTCAATCAAAATTTGTAGGAAGTAAACATAATTCAAACATAAGACATCAGGACATACAGCTACCCACATAGAAACTCAAAGTGATAACATGTAAGAAGAGAAACCTTTATAGTTATTGAAACTCCGTACAATTTCTCAGAATATTAAAGCTAGGCACACAAAAGTGGATATAAAAAAAATATACACCAACACCTTGGAACCCTTTAAAAAAGCGAAAACATATTTTTAACACTCCATCGGCATCTCAAACGGCACATATAATATACCAGGAACACAGAGAAAGACGTGAAGTTAAAAACAGAAATACTAAATAGTGAGCAAAAGTGCAAATCGTAAGTCTTAAAAGACCGCAAAATGCAGCTGGGAAGAGAAAAAGTGGGCAGCATAGTAGTTTACCTAAAACAAAAAGGTAGAAAACAGAGCAAGTTGTAAGAGAAGGAGGAACAGATGAAAGTAAACTAATATTTATAACCAGTTCGCACAAATAATAAAAAGGAAGCAACCAGAACCTTATGACCACTCAAGAAAACTTAGTCGCTGTTGAAAAAATAATATTTAATATCGCAAGAGTTACAGCCAAAAGCTCAAACGCTCCTCGTAACTTGAAGTAGTATGTTACCAAACCCTCAACCCTTATCTGAAAACGCATATTAGATTGCTGAAAATACCATGTAATACTATCAACGGCAACATGGGACATCCTCATCTAAACAAAGCAAAAATCCCAACTCATAGTAACTCCACTACGCATCTGACCAATAACCCTTTGCTATATTACAATTCATCGTATCATAGCATCACAATAACTAAAAGACAATTTCCCCATATAACAAAGTAGTAATCATAAAACCTCAGCACCACTTGATAAGAGATAAATGTTACAAACAGAACAGGTGTCAATACCCACTAGACCCAACCCCTTTTCCATCAACAATAAGCACATGCGCACATGACTTCAAAACGAATAAGACAGAACAGAAACCAACCGATATAGTGACTAAATTTAAATCCAATTTTCCTCCACAACATGTAATTGCATGATTTGTACACCCACCTACACGGAAAGTTCAAATATAAAGAACACGTAGAGTAAGAAATGCTGAAACACCATGTCGACAAATTCAAAAATCACTTCCCTTTAAATTTCTAGCAGTAATACAGACATGCACTCATAAACTGCATCTCCTATCCTTAAAGAACCTTTGTTCTTTCGAATCTCCATCCCAAATAAAAAATGTATCACTCGAACCGTTGCCCTTCTTCACTAACAATGAACCCCGAACTCACAAAAACGAACCAGACAACTAATACAAATCCATACTTTCCCGCAATATAATGCAGGCCGAGAGTAATTATATGGGTAAATTGAGTAATATAGAAGAAAAGGAGCAAATAGAAAAAACTTACCAAAGAAAGGGAGAATGAAGAAGGATGAGGAAACATCAATAGACAGATATCAGGGAAATAAAATTTTAAACCCCCTAAAACAGAGGTATAGGAGTCATTTTAACATATATTTTAAGTTAGTAAATTAGAAATTTTCTTATTTTTATAGTATTTTATTTTGTAATAAATTAATTTATGTCTCTTTTATGTTTGCATAAAAATCTCTTAAAAATGAGCTAAATTGCAGTTTTCAATAATGTTGCATGAACTACTGTGTGATCCATGCATTGGACCATGTAGAGATGCACAGTTAAACAGTCAGCAGAGTAGAATCGTGTAAAAAGTTAAGTACATAGGTAGTTGCATGACCCATGCATTGGGTCATGCAAAACGTCAAATTTAAAATTTAAAAAATAATTTCAATATGCTTATGAAGATAATAAAAACCTAATTTGATAGAGATTTTTGCGTAGAAAAAGAGCAAATTTTTAGGAGAGATGTGAATCCAACCTTTACAACAAATAAAAAGAATATTTTGTGAAGATTGGAGGATGTTTTCTCTTAGGGTTTTCATTATTTTTGTTAGGAAAACTTTTCTTTAGAAATTCTTCTACTCAATTCAATTGATTCTTTTTTCTTTGTTTGTTTTGCTTCTTTTAGGATGAACTAACTCTTCGATTATAGGGATTAGTGTGAAAACCCAATATTTATTTTATAAATCTGTGAAGTGATTTTTGCTCAATTGTGTTGGGTGTCTTGATTTAATAGATTTGAGTTTAATTGATCTTGTATGTATGAATGACCACATATGTGCAATGTTTAAGATTTTAGATGATGGAGTGAGTATGGAAGTCTAGGGTTAGTCTTAGCATATTAAACTAGGTGATTGAGACCACAAGAGTAGGCTTGATTTCTAGAGATATTCAAGGATTATTCATGAATCTTAATACGTTGTTATTAAATTTTGTGACCACAAGAATAAGCATAATTTCAGTAATAATAGACTCAAATTTTCTCAAAAAAGATTATTGGGTAAATTAGGAATATCCATCTTTAAGCACAATCCAATCTAAATTGAAATAATTCTCTTGATATATTTATGGAATGATATTGTGGTATACCCGAATTCCCTAAAAATCATTATCATGTAGAGTTTCTTTTCATTTAATTTGGTTTTATTTAATTATTTTTTCAATTTCAGTTTTTATTTATTATTCTTTTATTATTCGATTAGTAGATAATATGAAAATTTAGTTCTTTGGTACTTGTGAAACAATTCTCGTTAGAATGATCTTTACTTATCATTATATTACTTGAATCGATTTGTGCACTTGTAAGGGTTTTACACGCAACAGGTTTTTTTGGTGTTGTTGCTGAGATTGATTTTTTATAATATCAATTTCACTTAAGATTTCTATTAATCTAGCGTTTAAATTCTATATTTAAATTTTTGTGCATTTAATTGTGTTTTGTCTTTTGATAGGTGAAACGCTTGGTGTATGCTTAAAGATACAATGACCGAAAAAGGAAGACAAAGAGCTTTAAGAGAATTTGTCATGTCGCAAACATAAGAGACTCAGTCAAGCATTGTGAAACCAACTATTGCATCCATCAATTTTAAGATTAAACCGACAATTTTCAAATGGTTCAACAAAATACTTTTACAGTGAAGCTAATGAGGATTTAAATGTCTACAGTACCAATTTCCTTTAGATTTGTGTACCCTTCAAGATTAATAGGACAATTGATGATGCAATTCAATTTCGGTTATTTTCCTTCTCCTTGAAAGACGAAGCTAAAAGGTGGCTGAATTCTATGACACTTAACTCATTTACTTCTTGAGAGGATCTCTCTAAGGCTTTCTTGGCAAAATATTTTTCATCGGGCAAGATTGTACAATTAAGGCAAACAATTGCAAGCTTTCAACAAGAGTGGGGTGAGACATTATATGAAGCATGAGAGAGGTTTAAGGAGTTGCAACGAAGGTGTCCTCATCATGGTCTACCGGATTGGTTGATAGTCCAAACCTTTTATACTGGGCTTAACCATTTGGTACCCATTACTATTGATGCCACAAGAGGACGTGCACTTATGGGAAAGTCAATCAAAGCTTATTCATTGTTAGAAGAAAGGACCATAAACAACTACCAATGATCAAGTGAAAGGGCAAACGAGTTGTAGGTGTTCATGACATTGATGTCTATACCATGTTAAATGCCATGATGGATGCTCTTGTAAAAAATCTTGAAAGTGTGAGAGTGCAAGTCGTCACTACCTTATTATTGAATTGTTATGGAAATAGAATTCCAAGTGGGGAGTTCTTTTATTCAAAATTCAAGTGAGCATGTGCAATATGTTTCCAACTTCAATAAACAACCCAACAATCCATATTCCAACACCTACAATCCCGGGTGGAGGAATCATCCTAACTTCTCATGGAGCAATCAAGCCAACCAAACCAAGCCTTCTCATCCTCTGGATGTTTCTCAACGGCAACAAGGTAGAGTTTTCATAGCTTAACCAACTTAAAATAAGGGAAACCAACCATGGGACATGCAAAAATTCTTGATTGAGAAGTTTGAGAAGGTGAAGACCAAGCTAGACAAGATTGACAAGCTTGAATTGAGGGAAAACTAAATGGAGTAACACAATCGACACTTAAAGATGAAAATTGGGCAATTGGCTAACATTGCCAATAAAAGAATACGAGCTACATTGCCTAGCAAGATTGAAATTAACCTAAGAGAACAATGTAAGGCAATTACTTTGAGGAGAGGAATGGAGATACCCAACCCCGCACGCAAAATTTTTAAAATCTCAATAAAAAAAAACCCAAAAATTCCCAAAATTTTTAAAATCTCAGTCCAAAAAAATAAGGAGGCAACCCTAAATTTTAGTTCGGATGCGAATGATAAGATGGAAGAACTGAGGAGAATGAAAGAAGCAAGCCTACATAAGTAAAACCATATGTTACACCAATTCCTTCTCCTCAACGGTTGCAAACACACAAGTTAGACAAGAATATGCTAAGTTCTTAGAGGTTTTCAAGTAAATTTATATTAATATTCCATTTGCTGAAGTCTTAGCATAAATGCTAAAATATATAAAATTTCCCAAACATCTTTTATCTAACAAGAGGAAGTTGGAGGAATTTGAGACCATAGCTCTCTTCAAGGAATGTAGCTCCATAATCCAAAACAAGCTTCCATCGAAGCTTAAGGATCTGGGGAGTTTCTTTATTTCTTGCCAAATTTCTCATTACAAATTTGATAGAGCACTTATGATTTAGGTGATAGTATTAGTCTAATGCCTCTTTCTATTTGTAGGAAATTAAAACTTCGTAAGATTCAACCAATTACGGTGACATTACAATTAGTTGATTGCTATATTAAACACTCACTTGGAGTGGTAGAGAACATTCTCATGCAAGTAGGGAAGTTCATTATACCAATAGATTTCATTATTCTCAATGTGGATATAGATGTAGACATGCCATTAATCCTTGAAAGACCATTCTTAGCAATCATAAGGGCTATAATCAATGTAAAGAATAACAAGCTAACCTTGAACGTGATGGGAGATTCAATAGAATTTAATGTACTCAAAGCAACAAAACAATCATCTTCTTCCATTGATGATTGTAATAGGATGAATGTCATTCATTATCTAATTCAAGAAGTTTCTCAGCAAGAGTGTCCTCCATTTGAAGCTTGCATGGTTAAAAGGGTATTGCCATTGCATGAGGATCATGAAAATGTAACTAGATTTTTGGAAGAAACCCCTCCATTTAAAAATTATAGGTTTGAGACTTTTGGACAAGGTAAGGATTCCCCATCAAGTGAAAAAGTTCCAATTCTAGAACCAAAACCTTATTCTCTTCACTTAAGATATGCATTCTAGGGTGATGCTTGTGAAAATGCTCAAATATATAAGGAAAAAACTAATCTATGGTTTGCTAAGCAAATTCATAAGTGTTCTTTTAAAGTGGGACAACAAATGTTATTATTTAATTCTTATCTTAGACTTTTTTAAGAAAAGCTAAAATTTCATGGATTCGGACCTTTCAAGGTGGTGCAAGTTTTTCCACATGGTGCTTTATAATTGCAAGGAGTTGATGCTAAAATGTTCAAAGTGAATAGCCAGCAACTAAAGGCTTCTGTTCGTGATGATGCATTGAAAAATGGAGAAATTCTTCTCCTAAATTCACTTTCACGCTAAGAATATGTGAAAAAAAAAGTTGAGATAATGACTTTAAACAAGTGCTTGTTGGGAGGCAACCTAATGGTTTTAGTCATTTGTGTTTATTTTTTTAAGTTATATATGAATTTTATTCTCAGATTTTTTAGTGTAGATTTGTACAATTCCAGTAGTTTTTGCTAGTTTAAATTATAGTTAGAGTGTTATTTTTATTTTTTAATTCATGTTTGTTAGTGTTAATTTTGGTTTAATTGTGCTAATTGCATGTTAATTAGGGAGCAATGACCATGGGAAAGTTGTGTCTGATGCAATTATTTAAAGCCAAGTATGCAAAAAAAAAAAAAAAAAAAGGAATTACATTTGTAGTAGATTTGCATGGGTCATGCGATAACCCATGAAAAATGTTTAGGAATGAAGACTGCACAAAAGAGATGCTTAAATAGTAGGGATGAATTGGGTCTAAGTTGATGAAATGGGTATCAAATTCGTGGAATGGGCTACTATTTGTTTTGGGCAAGCTCCATTTTAATGGAAGTTAGGCTATTAGTTTTTTTTAATGGAAGATGAGAGTTAGGCTTTTGTTCATGGGCTTGAAGTTTAAATAATAAAAATTTTGAATACCCATCTTCTTCCCTTAACCCTAAACAACATCCTTACTCTCCTTTTGCACTAACCAAACCTATCGCCCTCTATCCACGTCATCACACTCCTCTTTCCCCCCATGCTATCTCTTTTCGTCTTTTGAATATCTCTTTTCTTTTTCCCCAAACCACCTAATCTTATCCCTTTCCTCAAATCCCTCTTTTCCTGAACCTTTCCTATAGTTGGCTTTTTTTTTTTTTAATCTCACCACCGAAACCTCCATACCTAAAACTAAGAAGAAGCTAGCCAAATTTTCGATCAATTCTTTATCTTTGAAATTGTTCTCACAAACCCAAGACCCAAGCTCATCATCTTCAAATGTTGATCTACATCCTCTATCATAGTTGTCTTTCCTCCATTGAAGTGAGGCTCCTAATCCCGAACTCACCACTTTCTTCATCATCTTCAGATGCCGACTTTCACATGCACAGGATCCCAACAATGAAACCCATAATCAAGAATAGTGACTTTAAGTTTGTAGCAATTATGTTTATTTTCTTTTATTTATCTTGTTTTTCATGCAAATTCAGTTATTTAATGTTTGTGTTGGTACTGCATTTTGGATACTGATGTTTTGGATAACTATGTTAGCATGAAAATTTTGAATATGTTACTGTTCTAATTGTTGTAAGTGTTATCTTAATTTGAAAATGTTGGTTAGTTTATCACTTTGTTAAAATTAAGATGACAGTTGCTTGGGAAAGATGCTTTTAATGTGAAGTTTGTGTGAAGGATTTTAGTAAACTTTGGTGCATGGATTTATGAGAAGAAATACAGGTTTAGGTTGAAAACAATTTATGTTTATTGATTTGTAGATGAAGAAACTTTGGATTGCTAGTTTGTGAAAATAGAGGCATGCTGCTGGATTTAATTTCGAAAAAGGTTAAAATGTGACAACAAAATTTCATGGAATGGCCAAGTTCAAGGATTCAGAATGAGCACTAGGACAACTCTAAGTCACATCAAAGGGGAGTTTTTTTTTCCCTTTTTGACCTTGCAATTTTTATTTTCCTTTTAAACATTGAGGACAATGTTGTCTTTAAGTTTGAGGGAGGGGCATAAATTTGTTTCTTATAGAACTTATAGGATTCTTTTGTTTATAGATTAGTTAGTTTATTCTTTAATTAATTTATTAATTCTTTTATTAGTGAACCCACTTCCTTAGAGTATTGTTTATTTAAAGAGTAAAGGAAAATTAATTTGAGCATTGATCATTGAAATGATTGTGAAAATTTGGATTTTGTTAAATTTTTATAATGAATTAGGCATGATCTTCTCATATGCAATTTAGACATTTGAAGACGTTTGATTAAGTTTTTAAGCAAATGATTTGTATAAATTGATTAAGAAATTGGTTTAATCATTACACCTAGGAATGATTGTTTGTTTAATTTCAAAGCATATGTATGGTAGTTTGTTAAAAACTTTTTCACTAATTCTAGAACTGCATATGCATGGTAGTTTGTTAAAAACTTTTTCACTAATTCTAGAACAAGGCATACAATCTTTCGAGGTGAAACAAATTTCACATTTGAACAAAAAATGATCTAGGCATTCATTATTTAGCCTGTTTAGCCCTATCTATACCCTTCTTTTATCCTTTTTACATCCTTTTTGAGCCATGAAATACACTTTAAAATTGTATATAAGACTTATTCTTGGCACCCTTATCCCTTTTTCCATAGACCCGATATTATGGCCTACCCTTTAAGAGTATATAGAATAAAATTTGTCTCAAGTAATACTAGAATTTCCATGATGTGAGATGAGAAAGTGAAATGTATTCTTCTATGTTTGGTTGTGCATAAGTTGCAAATACTTGAGATATGGAGGAATTTGGTGAAGAAATATGATAACTGTAATTATATAGCTGCATATTATATGACTATTATTGTTTTTTCTTTGCTTCAAAAAAAGAAGAAAACATAAAACAGAAAAAATTTTGGGAAATTGTGAAGTTCTGTTGAGTTAGAGTTGGCATCATTTTGGGCTTACAATTGTATAAAAGCATTCTATCCTCAATTTGCTCATTAGTTTATATAGAATTATAATAAATAGGGTAATTGTTGTTGAAAATGTAATAAGAGAGGTTGGTTGAGTGGTGAACCTTTAAAACATATGGGAGTTTAAAGTATTTCTTAAGTAAATTTGATTATTAGAATTCTCTTGTTTGAACCTTTTTATCTTTTTCTTTGACAAGCCATTTTTTTTCCTTAGCTATGTTACAAGCCAATAATGACCTTTTAATTCTTGTTTAAATGTACAATTACATTAGTGGAGATTGATTATGTGTATTTGTCTATTGAATGTAGTGTAACATAATGTTATGAGAAGTTATGACAATACTAACTTGTGTATGTTTGATTTTAAAATGAATCAAAAGAGAAAAAGGTGTATTGTGGTTTTGGTGAATTTTTTGGTAGATTCATTCTAAGAATTACTAGCAAAGTTTTGAAAATGGATTCAATTGTTTTAGATTTTCTTGAGAATATTGGTTGTTTAATTTGTTATGAGATTTTTCAAAATCTAATAGATTGCAATTGTTGAGTTGAAAATTTCTCTTATTTGATTTCTTTCTTGGCTTGAGGACAAACAAAATTTTAAGTTTGAGGGAGTTTGATAGGAGTCATTTTAGCATATATTTTAGGCTAATAAATTAGGAGTTTTAGTCATTTTAACATATATTTTAGGTTAATAAATTAGGCATTTTTCTTATTTTTATAGTATTTTTCTTTTGAAATAAATTAATTTTATGTCTCTCCTACGTTTGCATAAGAATCTCTTAAAAATGAGTTAAATTGTAGTTTTCAGCAATGTTGCATCGTCTATGCATTAAAACATGCAGAGATGCAGAGTTGATAGTTAGTGGAACAGAATCGCGTAAAAAGTTAAGTGCATGGGCAGTTGCATGTCTTATGCATTGGGCCATGCAAAATATCAAATTCATATTTTAAAAAATAATTGCAGTATGCTTTTGAAGATAAGAAAGACCTAATTTGAATAAAGATTCTTGAGCAAAAAAAAAAACCAGATTTTTAGAAGAGAAGTGGATCCAACCTTCACACCAAATAAAAAGAAGATTTTGTGAAGATTGGAGGATATTCTTATTGAACGTCAATGTTTCAAGTCTTATTTTAATGATTACAAACAAGTCAAAGAGCAAACCTTTGTCCAATTTATTTACATTAGAACTTACAGATACATCAACTTGTGGACAAGGATGATTTGAGAAGGAATTATGGTTGAAAACTCAAAGTATTAGAGTGTGAAGAACAAGGCAAACTCAGCTTACCAACCCAACGGGTGTTGTCTATTTTTAATAGGCCTTATGGACGTGTCAATGGGCATTAAAGATATCATAACAAGTGTTAGAGAAACATTACAACTTGAGTATAGCTTTTTAGACCTCTCAAAGTTTCCCATATTCCCAATAGACATTGGACAACTATTCAGTCATAACTATGCACAGTAAACCTCACAATGGGTGTTGATCTTGCTCTCACAATAGACATTGCACTTCTGCAATAGGTATTGGACACAATATCTTAGATTAAGGAAAACTCTCTATAACTCAAAATGGGTGTTGGTCTTACTCAACAGTCATTGAGAAAGCTTTCTAGAATATGTTAAAGGCTCCATACACCGCAACGAGGCATGCTCATTATCTCAATAAGCTTTGAACACATTCAACAGGCATTGAAAGATCACCAACATGTGTTGAAAAAATGTTCTAGTTTGAGCTATAAGCTCTAGAGCCCTCAACGAGGGACACTCATATCGCAATAGGCGACGTGCATTGTGAACCTTTCAACAATAGTTAAAGTATTTTTAGATACCTTGTAAAATAGAGAATCAAGATCACACTTTTCAGAAATCAACAACAGGCATTGATCTTCCTCTAATAGGCATTGAAGTTTAAAAATAAATTGCCATTGTTTATGTCTAACTATCATTGAAGATAAATTGAATAAAACAAATGTGAAAGTCAAAGGAGGATCCTTAAGTTAAGTTGTCTTTAACTGTTAGTCCTAACAAGCATTTTGATAGAGCAAATGACCATTGAAGGTGTATTTTGTTTGACAACCATTCATTTGCATGAAATAAAAGATGGTCGATGCCTTAGCAATAGAAATGGAGATGTCTCAACGGGTGTTACTGGCTCTTAGATGTAATATGAAGTGACATGTCTTTCTTTAACGGCTAGTTCTTTGTTCAAGACTATCAAAGGACCCACTCTCAACAAAAACATATATAAAATTACTCCATTAAATGAATATCCTATTGTAAAAGCTTTTCTCAATAAAAAATAGCTAAGCATAGAGTGATCTAACTATCAAAAGAAATTCATCTTTCAAAACTTATAAGAGTTATCTTCAAAATAAAGTTTGAAGAACAAGTTTTTCATAAATTCTATTCTCATTCTCAACCTCATCAGACATATTTTGTGAGAAGTACTTTTAGTGTCTTTACTGCTTAAGTGAGAAAGTTTTTCCTCATTCTTAAATTATTATATTTAGTTTAAGGAAACCTTAGGTTGGGAAACCTTGATAACTAGATCTTGAGAAAGGTTTAAAGTAGTACCTAAAAATTACTTTGGGTTAAAGTTAAGTAGTATTTGTAAACTAATCATAAGAGGTTGATAAAGCCTGAAAATGTATCACTTGAAAAGGCTTGTAGTGCCCAAAAACTTACCTGTATAAAGGTGTTGATAATACCTTAAGCTATCAAGATAATGAAGGCTCTAGTGAAGATACTAGAGGAGAGGACATAGGCCAATTGTGTCGAACCTTTATAAATCTTATGTCTTGATTCTTCATTTTTTTTTTTTTTGCATTTAGTTTTAATTTGTAATACTTGTCATTACCCTATTTAACCCCCACTTTTAAGGCATCAAGGGTCAATAATTGGTATCAGAGTAGGTCTCCTGATCAAAGCTTAAGTGTTCAGAGCAAAGATCATGGAAAGTCATGAAGAATCACAATCCATCCACAAGCCTCCATTCTTCAAGAGAGATGACTATGGTTACTGGATGAATCGTATAAAGATCTTCCATGACAGTGAACCATTAACTTATGGGACATTGTTGGGGAAGGAAAAGAAGTTCCAATAAAGCTAATTGGAGATGTTCATGTACCAAAGCCAAAATGTGAGTGAACTGCTAAAGAAAAGAAGGCAAACCTAAATAATAGAAGACCAATGGATGTTCTTTTTTGTGCAATTCACAAGTCTCAGTATGTTAAGTTACAAATGTGTACATCAGCCAAAGAGATATATGACACATTGCAAACTCAACATGAAGGAACCAATGAAGTAAAGAACAAAAAGATACAAATGCACACATACATATATGAAAGATTTGTATACTAACCTAGTGAAACATTATTGAGATATACAATAGATTCATAGAAATTATGGAAACTCTCAAAACTTTAGAGAAGTCATATTCAAATAAGGACATGATAACAAAAATTATGAGAACACTCCCCAAAGATAAGTGGGAGGCTAATAAGACAGCTATCAAGGAAGCCAACAAACTGAAAGTCCTATCACTTGATGAGCTTATGGGAAAGCTATTAGCTATTAAGATCACCCTTAAGAAGCCTACTAAAAACACAAGGATGAGAAAGAAAGACTTAGCTCTAAAAGCCAAAGAGGTATGTTCTGAATCTCCGTCCACCTCTTATTTACTAACATCTTCCTCTTCTAGTGATGATAAAGATAGTAGTGAAGATGAACATCTTGTCTTTATCACCAACCAAGTAAAGACATTTCTTTCAAACAAAAGGGGTAGAAGGCAAGAAACTATAAAAAGAAAGGCATTGAGAGTCAATTCACCTGCTATGGATGCAATGAGAAAGGGCATATAAAATCAATTTGTTCTAAGATAAAAAAAAGCAAGTTCCCTTCTAAAAAAAACATGTTTTTAAGAAAGGAAAGGAAGTGTACAAAGCTACTTAGCATGATACTAGTGATTCTAAACCTGATAAGGAAGAAATAAGAAAAGAACTAGCTAACCTCCATCTCATGGAAACTGAGGAACAGTCAAATGCATCCTCAAGTGAACGCTCATCCAACAGTGATAGTGATAGTGATGATGACAAAGAGGTTAATCCTTTTGATTCTTACTTTAGAGATAAGTTGTACTCTATAATCCCCAAACTCACTATGAGCATTAAGACTTTCAAGGCCAATACTTCTTCTCTTCAAAAAGAGAACAAATCCTTAGAAGAAAATGTTAAGAGTCAAGAAACTTTAACTAAAGAGGTAGAGTCTCTCACAACTGAGAACTTTAAACTAAATGAAAGTCTCAGTAAGTTCACTAAATGAAAGGAGAAGTTAGACTCCATCCTTAAGGCTCAAGGATTTCATCCATCAAATATGGATTAAGCTATAATGCCATTACTTCAATGGCTCCCTCATTTTCTCAAATAGTCTTTGTTGAGGCCAAAGAGAAAGCTTCTAACTCTGTTATGACACAAAACGTTTCTAAGAAGGGAAATGTCATAAATAATAGCTCAAGAGGAAAGTCTTAACACTATCACACACAATTGAAAAATGCTCATCTTAGAGCAAACTATGCTTATATATATCACTCTTACAAACCTAAGAGGCAAAACATGCAAGGACATAAAAATTGGCATAATTATGGATATAGACATACACAACACATGAGAGTTCCTAACTTGAGAAAAACTCCTAAACACATTGCTTAAAGGAGTTACAAGTCTAGGAAACACTACATGCATGCACCCCTAGAAGTAAGACACCAACTCACTTTGATGGTGATCATTCTATTATGGTATATATGGCCACATTGCCTATTATTAATAATCTAGAAGGCATGATGAGCAATTGGCAAGAGCTAACCCCCTAGGACCAAAGAAGATTTGGGTTCCTAAGACATAATCTTTCTTATTTTATAGGAGTACTTGAAATCCCAAGTTGGAGAGCAAGAATGGTCTTGATAGTGGATGTTCAAAGCACATGATAGGAGAAAGGAAGTTATTCACTTAATTAGAAAAGATTGAAGGTATTGAAAATGTGTCTTTTGGAGCCAATGGCAAAGCCAAAATTATTGGCATAGGTAAAATGTGTAAGGATGATGACTCGCCATCCTTGATAAAGTTTTGCTTATTGATGGACTCAAACACAATTTGCTAAGTGTAAGTCAGCTATGTGACAGAGGCCTCAGAGTTATTGTTGAGCCACAAACATGCTACATATCAAGAATGAGTGACAATAAAATTCTATTCATTAGTAGAAGAGTTCATAATATTTATGTGATTGATTTAAATTCTATTGCTAACCATAATACAAAGTGTTTAGTTTCAATAGTTGATGAAGGTAAAACTTGACATAAAAGGTTCGGACATGCAAGCATGAAACTCTTCAATAAGCTAAAGAGAAGAAACTTGGTTAAAGGTCTACCTGAAATCAAGTTTGCAAAGGCAGGAGTGTGTGAATCATCTCAAAGAGGTAAACAAATTAAATCCTCATTCAAAGCTAAGAATCAGGAAGTTCTTCTAGACCATTGTAATTGCTTCACATAGATCTATTTAGCCCTACTAGGGTACCCAGCTTAGGAAGCATGCATTATGCATTTGTCATAGTAGATGATTACTCTAGATTTACTTGGGTATTATTTATCCCTCATAAGGATTCCTATTTTGATGCATTTAGATCCTTTTCCAAGAGAATTCAAAATCAAAAGGATTTGAAAATCTCTTCTATTAAAAGTGACCATAGAGATGAGTTTGGGAATGCTAAGTTTCATAAATTTCGTAATAAGTATGGTATCTCACACAATTTCTTAACTCCTAAAACTCCTCAATAAAATGTGATAGTAGAAAAGAAGAATATAACTCTTCAAGAAATGGTAAGAACCATGTTGAATAAGTACAATCTTGCTAAGTATTTTTGAGCTGAAGCTATAAATACTTCTTACTATATCTTAAATAAAGTCTTAATGAGACCCCTTGTTAAAGAAAACTCCTTATGAGTAGTAGAATAATATAAAGCCCAAGATTTCATATTTTAGAGTTTTTGGTTGCAAGTGTTCTATTCTAAACACTAAAGATAACCTTGGTAAGTTTGACTCAAATCCTATGAAGGAATTTTCCTTGGATACTCTACCACTTACACGAGTCTTGAATAAGAGAACACTTATTGTAAAGGAGTTTATGTATGTCGTATTTGATGAATCTGACCCCATTTCTTCAAAGAAAGAAAAAAGATATTAATGGTCTTATAGGTCCGATGAGTGAGTTTAACATTAGAGAAGAAGGAAAGAATATGGATAAGCTATAAGACATGAGGAATGAAAGAAATGAAGATCCACTTTTTCCCACTCCTAGTGAAGAGGAAACTTAGTTGGAAAGGGATTGGATTTTCAAGAAGGATCACCCAAGAGATCTTATCATTAGTGATCCATTAAATCAGGTAACAATAAGATCATCTTTTAGAAATGCTTATACTAATCATGCTTTTGCATCCCTTACTATGCCTAAGACCATAGATGAGGCCATTACAAATAAACATTAGGTTCTTGTTATGCTAGAAAAACTCAACCAATTTGAAAGGAAAATAGTGTGGACCTTAGTTCCTAGACCTCATAATCATTATGTTATTAAAATCAAATGAATCTATAGAAATAAACTTGATGAACATGGAGACATTGTTCAAAATAAGGCTCGGTTAGTAGCCAAAGGCTATAACTAGGAAGAAGGGAATGATTTTGAAAAGACTTTTACACCTATAGCTAGACTTGAAGCCATTAGAATTCTACTTGCATTTGCATCTCACATGAATTTCAGGCTATATTAAATGGATGTTAAAAGTGTTTTTCTCAATGGGTACATTGATTAGGAAGTTTATGTTGAACAACCTCTTAGTTTTAAAATCCATTGCTTTCCTAATCATGTGTTTACGCTAACCAAAGCGTTATATGGCTTGAAGCAAGTTCCAAGAGCTTGGTATGAAAGATTGAGCAACTTTTTGGTAAATAAAGGTTTCTCTAAAGGTTTGGTAGACACAACTTTTTTTTTCTTTTTTTCTAAGAAAAAGAAAAGAGACATATTATTAGTACAAATATATGTAGATGATATTATATTTGGTGTTACTAATATTTGCTTATGTGAAAATTTTTCTAAAGTGATGAAGAGTGAGCATGATGGGAAAACTCAAATTCTTCCTTGGATTTCAAATCAAATAAGGAAAAGAAGGAATCTTTATCAACCAAGCTAAATATACAAAGGAACTAATCAAAATATTTGGTATAAATAACAACAAACCCTGTAAAACTCCTATGAGCACTAACATCAAGCTAAGCATGAATGAACTTAGTAAGAATGTGGATAAAAAGTTATACAAAGGTATGATTGAAGTCTACTCTATCTCATAGCCTCTAAACCTGATATTATGTTTAATGTTTGCTTATGCGCTATATATCAATTTAATCCTAAAGAGTCTCACTTTTATGTTGTGAAACACATACTTAACTATCTTGTTAATACTCCTAACTTAGGACTTTGGTATTCTAAGAGTTTTTCTTTTGAGTTAAATGCATTTTTTGATGTTGATTTTGATAGGTGTACCTTAGATAAAAAGAACACTTCAGACACTTATCAATTACTTGTTCAATGTTGAGTGTTTTAGAGTAGGAAAAAAATAAAGCTCAATTGCTTTATGAATTGCTGAAGCTAAGTATGTCGTAGCTGGCCTATGTTGTGATCAAATTCTATGAATGAAACAACAACTTCATGATTATAAAGTTATTGTAAAACAAATTGCTATTAAGTGTGATAACACTAATTCCATAAACTTATCTAAAAATCTCATTCAACAATCTAGAAGCAAACATATAGACATTAGACATCACTTTCTTAGGGATCATGCTAGTAATGACAATATTGTGTTGGAATTTGTTGATACTAACCATCAATTGGTAGATATTTTTTCTAAACCTTTTTGTGATGAAAGAGAACTTGATATGATTGATGAAAATACCTTAGAATAGCTATAATTAGGTTTCTCCTTCTCAGTTAATTTATAATCTTTATTGCAAGTGATGATATTTGATCACTATTGAAGCCTTTAGATTCAATGACTAAGATTTGAATTGTGAATGTTGTTGATTAAATTGTCTAAAAATTAGTTGAATTCATGATCATTTCATTGAATTTGATTAATAACATTCATCAGCTAAGCTTTCAAAATGGTTGTAACTTTGAAAAATATGTTTTTAAACTAAGTTATTTAAGTAACATGGCCAACAACCGTTGCATATCTTACAAAGACCATTGTGTCACATATGAGTTTTTGAATTTGTTTCTGTTGGTCTCTATGATCATTATGTATACCCAACGATCGTTGTCACCATTTCAATGGCAGTTGCGAAATAGCCATCATTGTTGGTTGAAGAGCATTTGATAGAACATGCTAACAGTAATGTCCAATAGTCGTTGCTTAACTCATAACAACTATTGAACATTCTTAATGATCATATTTTTAAAAAAAGGGTAAGTCTTTAAACTTTTATTTAAACCCCCCTAAAGCCCTAAAATGTTTTCACTTTCAAAATTTACCTTGCTTTCTTTTCATTTCTCTCTCAATTTCTATTACAATTTTTGGTATTTTCTTTGCATCAATCACTTTCAAACACTCATGGCATCCATACTTGACTCCTTAAAGAGAGACGAACAACCTACTAGGAAGATCCCTTAACCTTCTTACACAAGCTCAAGCTCTAACACTAAAGGGAATGTTGCCTCCATGATTGCTTAACAAAAGAAGAGAAGTGCAAAACCTTCAAATTTGGAATCACAACATAAGAAGAAAGTTAAATCAACCTAGGAATCCAAAGGCAAAGGAAAAGTTACTGAAACAGAGCATAATCCCAAACCAAGTTCAAAGCCTCACTATAAAAAAAAAAATCAAATTTATCTACTGTAAAAATGTAGTAGCTAAGCTGAAATTAGCAACTAAGTAGTAGCTAAGTAACTACTATACATTCGTAATCACTAAGTAGTCACTAAATAGCGACTACAAAAGGTGGTACCTAAGACAAGGAATAAATAGTAGATCATTAATGGTAGAGGCGACAATGGAGATTACAAATAGTGACTATTAATTACTAACCAATGCAATCGCTAAATAACGACTATTTAGCGACTACAATATGTAGCTATTAATAATTTAGCGACTAATATGCATGTAATCGCTAAATAGAGACTATTTAGCTACTAACTTTGGTAGTCGCTAAGGTGTATATCTTAGCTACTACCATGGTTGTAGTAGCTAAATGGAGACTGTTTAGCTGCTACATTTTATAGTCATTAAGTTCTCTTTCTTAGCTGTTAATCCATATTTAGTATCTAAATGGAGATTGTTTAATTACTATCTTGTGTAGTCACTAATATTTTTTAAAAAATATTTAATTTAATTTAATTTTAATTATTTATTAATATTATTTACTATATAGTAATATTATTTATTATTTACTAATAATTATTTATTAATATTATTTAATTAAAATTTAAATATTATTTAATAATATTAATATTAAAAATTTAAAATGAAATAAAATTGTAATATCCTACTATTAGAATAAAGGAAAAGTACTGTGACGTCCCATTTACTAATTATTCTTAAAGTAGGTGCATTAATTTATTCATAAAACATGAAATACTAAAGTGACACAACATCATTAAAATCCTCTCTTTCTATCCATTGTCATTAAAAGATCTTATTTCAACTACATTTTTTTTACACTATGTATCTTGTTTCCCAACATAGTAACTATTTACAACAAAGTATATATGGCTAAACAAACTTAAATACTAATTGATTGCATACGTGCCTAACCTCTATTAGACTACTAGACAACAATTTCGAAATGTAAATTAGATGCAATCTTAGTCTACTCTTCCTAAAGGAAAATTTAATGCAAAAAAGTGAGCTTACATACTCAGTAAGTAAATGCATAAATGTGTTTCAATCTCAAATAACATAACAACATTTAAATATAAATAACTCATCATCATATCCATGCACGAAATAAAGAGTTTTTAGTCTTAAATGACACACAGACTATCAAACGTTATTGTCACACATGCTGTCATATATTGTTGCCATATAGCTATAGATGTCATTGCCACAAAGGCTTTTATATTTAGTTGTCACATGGGCTATAAATACTATTGTCATACAGATTATAGATATTATTACCACATGAGCTATCAAATGTTATTACCACACAAACTATTATAGATTATTGCCACACAGGCTATAGATATCATTGCCACACAGGCTATCGAATGTTATTGTCACACAAGCTGTTATATGTTATTGCCACATATGCTATAGATATCATTGTCACACAGGCTATCGAATGTTACTGGCTGTTATATATTATTGCCACACAGGCTATAGATATCATTGTCACATAGACTATCGAATGTTATTGCCACATAGATTGTTATATATTATTGTCACACATGCTCTAGATATCATTGACACACAGACTATCAAATGTCATTGCCACATAGGCTGTTATGTATCATTGCCATACAGACTATGAATAGTGTTACTTGCCAACAACATCAAGTATTAGTTTTTCAACAAATCAATTATAAATCTAACAAAATTCAGCAGTTTAATGACTAACAACAACACCAATAATTTTGGCAGCTCATATCACCACATACTCTCATTCCCAAGTCATAATTTATCAACATCTCATGAAAATAAATAAATCAAGAGTATAACAATCTTTCATCAATGTATTCCTCAATATCAACACATTAAACAACATTTCATTCCATTGAGTATATATTCATAGCATTTAACCAATCACATGTATAGTACCATTAGTTATTTACTTACCTCCTCCTTCAATCTTATTAAGCCATGGATGGTCCCAGATTATTTCCAATATTATCTTCAATGCCTCGAGGACCTATTTCAATACACCAAATCAATCCATGATGATAAAATAACATTTTCATCTTGTTATACAAACATGCTCTAGTAAAATATCATGAACTTGATAGTTGTTTCTAGAATTACTTTTAACTCAAAAATCCAAATAGCTGATTCTTTTTTTTTCAATTAAACTAGGCATATATGGGTACACCATATCCAAAATTCAGTCCAAAATATGCACTACATAATTTATGGTCAATTTTATGAATTTGCCATGTTTCAATGTCATCTTAGCCTGAGTAGGTCTTACATTATTAGATATATCTCAAATCTTAGAAATCCAATCCCAATAATTATTTACCATCAGTTAGATAACACATAAAAGAACATTTTTCATGCTTTACTCATTGTCTAATTCAGTCTATAAAGTCACCAAAATAAATGACCAATATCAAGGTGAGTAGGTTTTTAACATGTTGACAATTAGTCATAATAAAGGGGAAATATCTCAATAACAATGTTAAATTTGGCAAAAATATTTTACAAGCATGTAGATAATACATAATATACAACTTTCAAGTTTTACACATCACCAAATTCTGAATCTATGGCCATCAAATTTTTGGAAAAGATAATTAAAAGACAGACAAGGTTTCATTCGGTTACAAGGTCAGTCAGTCAATGAGTCATATCTCTTTCCACACAACACATCAATCAAAACTATTTTACAAGTATTTAGAGGGGATATAAACCTACAAATTTCATGTTTTTAACTTTGTCTAAATCAGTACATAAAGTCATCAAAATATATGAAAATAGAATGACTGAGGTGATTTCGATTAGTTGTGAACCAGCCCTAATGAAGGATCCATATCTCCTCACACACACCAAATCAAGCAAAACTGTTTCATATAAATTTAGATGTGGCATAAAGCTACAACTTTCATATTTTACAATTTCCCTAATTCCTCTTCTATGGTTACTAAATTATGGGTACAAAATTCTGTTCTAACAATAAAACCAACACAATCAGCTCTTGTTTCTCTTGAATTTCAACTTCCATACATAAGCTCTACATCAAATACTCCATAATTCTTACTAACCATGTATGATTAACATGTCATGAGGGGTTAATTTCATGTGGAAAGAAGATAAATAAACTTACCCATTTCCTAGAACCAGAAAACCTTAGAATTCTTTCCTAGGCAGCTCACTTTTCTCCCTTTCCTTCTTCTTCTTCTTCTTATTCTTCTTCTTCTTCTTCCTTTCTTTCTTTGTTCCTTAGCTCTCTCTTTCTTCTGTTGCACCTCACATTTTTCCTATCTATTCTAATCCTAAAAGGTGAAAAATTCCATTTGTAAACCTATTGTAATAAGACAAAATCATGGTGTTTCATTTCTATTGCTTGAAAGTTTACTTTTCCTCTTTTAGTCCCTCTTCTTCACTCCTTAAGCACCTCCATCCATTGCATAATCCCTAGATGCTTCTTCTACTTTCAAATAATCTCTATAACACCATTATTTATGATACTATAACATGCACACAATATAAAATAATTTTTCATGCAACTATATAAACATTACATATACGTTCAAGTGTCCCAAATGCAATGGTACATGTGTCATTATTGTGCTTATCCAATTCACATGTCTAAGCAATCATTTATCCAATGCATATATTCAAATATAACGCAATTAAAATGCATATAATTTGGGTTAACGATGTTACAAGTACATTAAAATCTCATGTTTTAAAAGAAAAAGTACACTATGAAATTATACACGTCAAGATTCTACACAAAATTCAGTAGCCGTAGAAAGTTTCATCCTCCTCAATTTGAATGTTACTGACTTACATTTTTCAAGGATCCATATAATTAGTATAACAAACATAAAATGAGAACAATAATAAACAATCATAAGCTAATCATACTAGTGTGTCTTGAGCAAGTTGCAATCCCTTGGGAGTATACCCTACCATGGCTCCTTCCACAAGTGTTTACAAACTAAAAAATTCATACAATTTTTTGGATTGATGCAAGCATTATCATCTCAATTGCAAAGTCATAGCCAAAAGAAAAAGTTAGAACATGTCAAATAATAAGCAAGAGTACCCATACCACCAACACATTTTTTTGGCAATATCCCTAACATTTTTAAATTATGTATGTATAACGAAAATCAAAGATAAGAGATACATATCATTTGACAATGTGGTTATCATGTAGATTAAAATTTTAATATACATTAATTATGTAATTTGCAATTAAATTTAAAATTTGTGTTAAATCCATTATTAAGTTTATCATAGAAATTTAAAATAATTTTTGAAAAATAAACTAAATAGTATTTATTTTTCTAGAAATTTCTTTTTTATTAATCTCTTATTTTATCAAATTTTGAGTAAAGTTACTTATTTTCAATATAATTTCACTTAAATAAGTTTTAATACTTCTCTTTGGTGCTTATTTGATAGGGTGATCCTTCTCTTATTCATTCCACCATCTAAAATATTCCTCCAACACAAAAATTTTATTTTATTCTATTAACAATGTATAATAATGAGGTTAAGAAAAGTTCAAGTAGCAAAACCCAAACTTGACTAGGAAAAGCAAGCAGAAGGGCAACATACTAACACTGAAACATAGCCAACCTATATATATGTGTGTGTGTGTGTGTGGATAAAATTATAATTTGAATATTAATAATTTAACTAATGGGATACATTAATATGATCCTCTCACATCACAAATATTGTATTGGTTTTCAAAAACTTACTATGTATAGTTCTACTCTAAGAACAAAAGTATCATGAATTCTTGGTTTTTGGTGGCGGATCCATAGCCATTGTTTATCCTTGTTAAGTTAATTCTACTGCTATCACACAACAACTTAAGCTATCATAAAATCAGCACAAGCTTTAAGTTAAATAAGATGCAAGTGAGTCAAGTTAAGGGTGTATCATATGTTGCTAATATTTAGTAGGACATGAAGAGAAGATAGAATGATGGATAAAACAGTGTATTAGACTATGAAGGCTGATTCAATTATCCCTTATTATCAAGGCACCTTAAAATCATTTCATAGTATAGATGCAACAAACTAGCTATTCTCAATACAAATAAAATGGGAAGCATAAGAATCTAAATTTATTTCACATTAAAAAAAATAGAATATGAATAATTGAGAAAGGACCAACAAATTGTGACATTACATGAGTGCATCAACTGATTGGACAATAACAAATACATAAAATATTGCAAAATTTAAAAATAAATGCCTACTATAAATTCAACATTTATAACTCAAACGAATATATGATTTTATACAAGTTTGCAATTTAATTCTTATATTTACTGAGAAATCAAAATAATTACTTATATTTACTGAGAAATCAAAATAATTACTTATAGTAGTCACTTTCTTCCTCAAACCTCTCATCCATTGTAGTGCTAGAATTAAGAAAATGTAAAGCTAGAAAAGGCCAAAAAAATTTAGCTATGTTTGATACTATGTAATCAAATGTACTATAAGCAAGTTGAGTAATATGTTAGCATATAAAGGATGCATCATAACTCAAAGTGCTATCATTTATCACTCATGTTATGCACCTTATTTAATATAATACATAAATACAATTCAACTGGAATAGGACAACATGCTTTAGGACCTAGTTTTAGGGACTATAAAAAATACAAGAACTCTCCTCTAATGCTTGCAAGTAAAACAAGCTAACAATAAAAAAGCTCAATTTGGGTTTGAAAAACAAATTAAAAGTGAAAGAAGACAAAGAAACCACTAAAGCAGAAAGTTAACTTAAATTTCAAGGGTCTAAGGATAGGTGTTCATTTGAAATGATTGTGGATTTATCATGTTGATTTTATCCAAATTTTAGTTTGAAACTCAAATTCAAATCCATGAACATTTCAAACACAAACATATCCAAACATAACAATAAAACACAAATAGATTTCATGAAGAAAAATAAAAACAAAAGCTCACATCTTTCTTTCAACTTTACATCATGAATTCTGTTGCACAACCCTGCCACAGACACTGATGAACTTATGAACAAATCTTTCATATCACTTTTCAACACTTGGTTAGCATTTTCAAGGTAAAATAATGCCTGCAGAGCATAAACATAGTTTAAAGGAAAGAGTGTTAGGTTTTTATGAGAATTAGAGAAATAACACATTTTTGTTCTACATGGGGTAAGGGCTTATGTTAGCAAATTGTTTCACCTATTGCTAACATAAACAAAAATAAAAATGGAACACATTATTCAACATTACTAAACATATACGTTAATATGAAGGAAGTTGATTATTAACAAAAAAAAAAAACAAAGATAGCTTATAAACTAAAAGAAGTTGATTACAATGTCTAATCCAAAATTTCAAGAGATGAAATTATGAATTGATAAATAATAATTTTAGAAGACTAGAACATAATGGTAACAATATCTTCCATTGTACAAAGATCTCTTTAAAGACCACCTATTATCAAATGCTTCTATCATAAAAAGTAACAAAATAACTAATTTCCCAACTCTTTATAATTAATTAAAAAATAGAAAAAATGATTACAAAGAGAATCTATGTATATTAAAATAAAAATCAAGTAATCAAATACAAAAACCTAAAATTAGGAATGAAAAAAAAAAAGGAGCTAGAAATCCTAAAAGAAAAAGTAATACCTACAATTGGATGAAAGAGAAGGTGAATGGGTGGGACTGATATCATTGTCCTTACTGTATGCACCTAAGAAAGTTTGTGGTTGATTAGAGGTTACGACTCGTCCTGATTTCTGATACTGTGAGTCGCTCTTATCAAACCTTGATTGATTAAAGGACATATATCCCCTCCCATTTAATCTCCTCACTTTGGCTTGTAGTTTAGGAAAGAGAAGGAAGAGAGTTTAACTTACCTTCCATGTGGAGTGAGGAACAAGGTAGAGATAAAACAGTGACGACTATAATGAAGCAAAGCAACTACAAAAAGAAGGAAAATAGTTTATTTAAAAAGAAATTGGCATTGTAAACAAGCTTTTCTTGATTTAGCTTTTGTTAGGGTTCATGAAGTAGCAGCTGTGACGAAAAGGAAATAGCAGTAGTGAAAGAGTTTGCAAGACGCATAGTTTTTTTTTTTTTTTTAAGTCACTTAGCGACTATATGAAAGTAGCAGCTAACATTGGCGACTAACAAAATTTTAGTCGCTAGGTTATTGAAAATTTTTTTTTCACTTTAGCTACTACAATAATTATTAGCATTATAATATTATAAATATTTATAGTTTAATATATTTATGTTATATATAATAATATATAATTATTATATAAATAATATAAAAAATATATAATATAAATATTATATATAAATAATATATCATTATTAAAAAATAAATAATATAAAGAATATATAATATAAATATCGCATGTAAATACTATATAATTATTAAAAAATAAATATTTTAATTAAATTATGTTAATATTACATATAATGTATTAGTATATATAAAATGTATTAGTATATATAAATTCATAAATTATATAAATATTACCAAATAAATAAAAATAAATATTATAATTATATTTTATATTATATTGTATTTTATTATTCTATTTTATATTAATATTGTAGTATATATATAAATATTATATTGAAATATAATATTATTATATATAATATATTAAAATTATATATTATATATAATATATTAATGTTAATTATATATAATAATATTATATTATATATTTAGCGACTACTTAGTTACTACAAGTTGTAGTAGCTAACCTTAGCGACTAACAAAAGTTAGTAGCTAAGCTACACTAAATTTATTTGGTCTTAGCTACTATAGAAATTGTCGCTATTTAGCAACTATATACAACACAATAGCTAATTAGTGATTGCTTAGCCACCATCAAAGGTAGTAGCTAAGCTTAATAAAATGTTAGTCACTAAGTATTGAGCGGAAAAAATTTATGACACACAAATTTTCAATATCCTTTTAGCTACTACATAAGGTGTAATCACTATTTAATGATTATTTAACTATTACATTTTAGTAGCTAACAATAGACACCATATATTTTATGACTATGTACTCGCTATTTAGTCACTAAACTTCTGGCAGTCGCTACATAGTTACTATTTAGTAGTTAAATAGCTACTAACACAAATAGTAACTAATTTTTAGTAGCTTTTTTTTGCTTATAATGCCTTCAACTGATTCTCTAACCTAATAATTTCACCTCAAGGATAAAAAAAGAAAAACTCTTGCCCCAAAAACTGCTAAAGAGACAGCTTGGTAGTGTAACATTCTTGGAGTGGAACGACTTGCAGAGGTACGATTTGGCAGAGCAAGTTGAAGACTTGATGATAGAGATAGAATGGGAGTTGTTTTACCATATCAGGGAATCCTCATACTTGGAGATAACCATTGAATTCCTTACTTTGTTGGAAGTTTTGGGTAATGATTGTGATGTTTATGTTGAAGCAGACACAATCAAATTTAAGCTATTTAGGAAGAAGTACAAGATCAGGCTAAATGATTTCACTAGGTACCTTGATGCTACCAACTCTAGTTTTCCAGAGCCTCCTCTAACCTTAAAAGTAAATGCCAATTAGTTTTGAAAATCCATCACTAATGGGACTACAAACTATAACAACAACAATAAGGTTTCGAAGATTAAGAGCCAAGCCCTGAGGATTGCCCACAGATTTATTACTTGGAACATTAATGGAAGAGGATAATCAAATGACAATTGCATCTTGATTGATTTATTTTACCTTTGGTGCATGAAGATCAAGCAAAAGGTAAACACACCTTGGCTGCAACTGTAGAGAATTAATAGGCAAATTGACAAGCCCATTGCCTTTAAGATGGCTGACTACATCACAAAAATTACAAAGTTTGTGAAGGACATTCCCAAAACTGAGGTAGAACTTGAACATACTGACATGGTGCTGGAGAAACTGCTTGACAATGAGCCTATTGGAGAGAAAATGCTACTGAGCATAGCGATCCTATAGAGGTTAGACATAAGGTTGATCAAAAGAGTGCTTGAGGAAGGAGAAGTCCCTTAAAAAGAAGAGGATTGTAAGAATATTAAAGAAGATGTAAGGCTAGGGGTTATAATAGTAGAAGGACAAGGAACTGGCACATTTGCTTCATCTACTCCATCTCTTTCTCTCATTTTGAGTAAAAAGTGTTTGAGCAATTAGAGGCACTTACTGTTGTTATTAAAAGAGTTGAGGACTCTTCCATTCTACGTCAGCAGAAAGCGAACCAACTCAAATATGAGTTGAAGGACATGAACCGGACACTTTATTAGATTATGGAAAGGTTGAATCTATAACTTGGAAGTCCGAGTGATCCAAAGCAATAAATGGTTTGACCTAAGCCAAAAGACACTTCTTTAAAGCAACAAGATTGCCAATAAGAGTCTAAGGAACCTGCACTATCAACAAAGCCTAAGAACCAAAAGCTAAACTCACCCTTAAAACCTCAAGGTCAAACTCGTACCTCTCCTTCCAAAACACTTCTTATGAGTCTTATGTATATTTTTTTTTCCTTTCATTTCTTTGTGTTTCTTTTATTTTCAAAAATACCTAATGATTGGACAACATCTCTTTTATAATGTAAAATTTACTATTGTTTATGTTCTCTTGCAATGAATATATGGTTCATTTATGCTCTTTTATTTGATCTTTTACTTATTGTTTACTTTTTTTTGATAATGATAAAGGGGGAGAAATAAGAAATGAGCAATGATGTGAGCATATATTAAGGGGCAACATAATGATGAATCATGCAAGAATGAACAAATAACTAACTTTTAGGAGAGAAATTAAAGGGGAACTTGATAACTTCATGTATAACCCTAACAGATTAAAGGAGAGTTAAGGTTTGATCCTTAACATATTTACCCTTATTGATTTTGAAAGACTGTTTGTCATCATAAAAAAGGGGGAGAATGTTGAATCTTAAGGTTCCAAGACTTATTTTGATGGTTACAAACAAGTTAAAAAAACTAACCTTTGTCCAAGTTATTTATGTTAAAACTTACAAGTACATCAACTCTTTGGACTATGATGATTGGAGAAGGAATTATAATTGAAAACTCAAAGAATTAGAGAGTGAAGAACAAGGCAAACTCAGCTTAACAAATCAACAAGTGTTATCTACTTCCAACAGGCATTGTGGATTTGTCAACGGGCATTAAAGATATCACAGTAAGTGTTGGAGAAACACTCCAACTTGTGTGTAGCTTTCTGGACCTCTCAACAGGCGTTGTTCATATTCCTAACACATTTTAGATAATTGCTCAGTCACAACTATGCACAATGAATCTCGAAACAAGCATTACAATTTTTGTAATGAACATTGATTTTGCTCTCATAATAGGTGTTGGACACAATATCTTAGATTGAGGAAAACTTTCTAAAGCTCAAAACAGGGATTGGCCTTACATAAGAGTCATTGAGAAAGCTTTCTAGATTCTGCCAAAGGCTTTGGACATCCCAACGAGGCATACTTATTATTTCAACAAGTGTTAAACACATTTAACAAACATTGAAAAAATACTCTAGTTTGAGCTATAAGCTCTAGACCCCTCAATAAGGGACACTTATATCTCAACAAGCGTTGAAGGTGCTGCCAATGGGCATTGTGAACCCTCCAATAGTTGTTGAAGTATTTCTGAAAACCTTGTAAAATAAAGCATCAAGATCACACTTTCTAGAAATCAACAATAGGCAATGATCTTCCTCTGACGAGAATTGAAGTTTAAAAATAAGTGACTAATACGATCCGAGGCCAAGACCTATAGATCGAATAGGCAAGTTCACCTATCAAGTATAGTATAGCATAAGAGTATCGAGTGTCAATCCCTCAATGACTAAAAGTACTATTATTAGCTCTTTCTCTATTATTTAACTGGTAAATTTAAGCGAATTAATTAACTAATTAAAAATGAAAATAAATTAAGTCGACAAACTAGAATAATGAAAATATGAACTAGTGGGAAAAAGGTGACCAGTATGACAAATGGTACTCGAGTATTGAATCCCCTTAAGACTTGTTAAGAAATTGATTTTTCAACAATACATTCTAATTCAATGTTTGTGAAACCATGGAAATCCCTTTTGTATGTTAAAATCATTCTCAAGATAATTAACATCTAATTCTAGGTTGATTAATTGGAATCTCTTCTTAATTAAAACCCCCAAAATCGCATTATGGTTCCCTTAAATTTCACTATTAGGTTTGACCCTAATTTGGAGGATTTATGTTATCCTATCTCTAGGGTTACATGCAACTTTTTTCAATTGTGCTAAATCTATTCAATAACTTGATTTTTCAATCTAAGTTTAAACAATTGTAAAACAAGAATCAATATTCTGGACATATCAATTCAAGGAGATAAAGAGCAAACACATTTGAATTCCATAAAATAATTAAAAGATTATATTATCTAAAGAAAATCACAATTCAAAACTCATCTTAGGGTTCATCATACCCAAGTGTCTAACTAATTTAGCTCATAATGGAATTACTAATCAACATAAACATAAAGAGAAAATAAAATAGAAAAGTTTTCATGATAAAACCTTGTAGCCTCTAATTTTCTTCAAGCTTGATGGATGACTAATAATTCTCCTCTTTCCTCAGCTTATCTCCAGAAAAAAGAAAAATAAAACAAAACGAAAAACCTCTTTCTCTTGGAATTCTCCTCCTCCTATTAATACTCACATACTCCTCCTCAAAATAGGAAAAAAAATATACTCCTCCTCAAAATAGAAAAAAAATATACTCCTCCACTTATTAGGAAAAAATAATAATAAACGCTCATTTAGGATAGGACTCGGTGAGCTTCTAATTTTGCACATACTCTTTCTCAATTGAATTAGGAAAGGACTGAAATTGTGTCTAAAAAATATCAAAACTGGTCCCTAAATTGTTAAATTTCTATTTGATCCCTAAACTTCTGAAACTTCATAATTTTACCCAGAAAACTCTCATATTTCATCAATCAGATACAATTTCTAGAAATTCCTGTAAAATCACAAAATACAAGCCAAAAGTGAGACATCATCTGAAAATTAGACTCAATTAACAATAAAACTAACCCTAAAAAATACTAAAAATAAAGAACTATCAAATTCTCTCACACTTAGCATTTTGCTTGTCTCCAGACAAAAAAAAAAAAAAAACTAAGCTAACGGAAAAAGACACGGACAAAAGACTCAAAACAAAATAAGAAAAACACTAAGCACAAAACACATAAACACTAACATAATTGACTCATAAACACATTTTATCCCCTCGTCGGCATCGCAACAAATCAAATTAACTGAGCTATGGAAAAAATTTATCAATTTTCAAACTTACAAAAATGGTGTTCTAACATACGTATTTAATCATAACTACCCTTAAATCAAATGCAACAAAGATTATCCATCCATAAACCTAGAAAAAATAAATTTATTTATCAAGTTTCACACAACGTACCCCTCATTCTAAGTATTTAAAGGTTAGTATATGTTCTCATCATCCAACAAATAGTCTAAAAGTCTACCATAAACTTGAGAATAAATCACATCTCCACCACTTAAATTCAAATGCAAGAATAAATCAGAATATCTTTCTTTTGGTTGTAATGGGGCCTTGGTAGAGGATAGGTATTTTTAGGCTAGAGGACTACAAAATCATTAATCATGCTTATTAAATACTTTTTCAAATGAAACTCACATGATCTCTTAATAAAAATAAATCTAACGCCCACATAATCCCACTCTCATGGACCTTAAAAACAATAAAAATTCTAGGCCCTTACTTGATATCTTTTGTAAAATAGAATTAAACTCCTTGATAAAGAAATACATCCTCTTATTCCTCTTTTATTTTTTTTTTTGAACTTTTTTATTATTATTTTTCTTTTTTTTTTTTTGACTTTTTATATTTTGAGAGGAAGAAAGAAGAGTTATTTTAAAATCACACAAGGTAACAATTCAAAAATCAAGCAATTAATCAAATAATATTCTCTCATTCCCACCTCAAAGAATAAAGCACTCAACCCCACACTAAAGGCTTCTCACTAATTTCGTGAAACAACACCTTGTAATTGTAGAAACCAAATCTCATCCCAAAACAAACATGATCAATTTAATATTTTAAGGGACTAAACTTCATTGGCTAGCTAAACATGGGATTATAATAAAGAAAATAGGGTTCTTGTATGCTCAATAGGGCTTAGTAAATGGATAAAAGAGTGGATGAAGAAAGAAAAAGGAATAAATGGCTAATCCTAAATTGTCTTACTCATTTTTATGCTTGTATTCAATAATGTGGTCTCAAAATGCTAACAAATCAAGTTCTAAAGACTTGAGCACTATTTGAGAACTCACTGAACAAGGAATTCTCAAAATTAAGCACATTACAAGGAAAAGAGGCTCAAACCTTTCTTTATAGTGTAAAAAAAATGAATCTAAATTTTTTTAAGAATTTGTAAACTTCCAAATGTTGAGATTTTCTTTAAAGATAGTGATAATTAAATATCTATGGTAGAAAACAAGGTTTGCAAATTAAAAAAGTGAATCCAAGGCATAACTAAATATTTTTAACTGAGTTAAGATGAAACTAAGCAGATAATGAGTCATTCACATAAGGTAACAATTCAAAAATCAAGCAATTAATCAAATAACATTGTCTCATTCCTACCCAAAAAATAAAACACTCAGCCCCACACTGAAGACTTCTCGGTAATTTCATGAAACAAACCCTTATAATTGTAGAAATCAAATCTCATCCCAAAGTAAACATGATCAATTTTATATTTTAAGGGACTGAGATTTATTGGCTAGCTAAACGTGGGATTATAATAAAGAAAATAGGGTTCTTGTAGGCTTAATGAGGCTCACTAAATGGATAAAAGGATGGATGAAGAAAGAAAAAGGAACAAGTGACTAATCCTAAATTGCCTTAATCATTTTTATAATTGTATTCGATAATATGGTCTCAAAATGATAACAAATCAAGTTTTAGAGACTCTAGCACTATTTGAGGACTCACTTAAGAAATTCTCAAAATTAAGCACATTACAAGGAAAAGAGACTCAAACCTTTCTTTATAGTATAAAAAAAAATGAATTTAAATTTTTTTAAGAATTTGTAAACTTCCAAACATTGAGATTTTCTTTAAAGATAGTGATAATTAAATATCTATGGTAGAAACCAAGGTTTGCAAATTAAGAAAGTGAATCCAAGGCATAACTAGATATTTTTGACCAAGTTAAGATGAAAATGATGGAACTACTAAATAGATAATGAGTCATTCACACAATAAATAAAACATCAAATTTTTTATTATATATATATATATATATATATATATATATATATATATATATATATATATAAAGTAAAATAAAATAAAATAATCAAACAAGACAAGCCCTCCCTCTCGTTTAAGGCACATTGTAATGTGGAGGAAAAGGTTTTAGCACGACAAACATAAACAAATAGCACACTAAAGAAAAGGAAAAACAAAAACAAAAAGAACAAAAGAACTAGGAAACTTTCCTGAAATCTCAAGGTGCAAGTGGTGGAGACGACAGAAAGTGGCGATGTGCATCCGGGAGGACAGAGAGGGAAAAGGTGTCACTGAGTCGAGAGTTGAGGAGGATGGTGCGGTCGGGTCGGTATTTGATGAGGAGTATGCAAAATAGGAGAGTTTGTGGTGAAGGGATGGGTGACGTTTTTATTTATTTATTTTTAATTTTTATTATTTTTATATTTTTTATTTATTTTTATTTTTTCTTTTGTGCGCATCAAAGCACATTAGTGCGGTTAACCACACAGTTGCTGGACAAGGGCTGCTCTTGGAAAGCAGCCCGTGTGCGGTTCTAACTGCACACATGTGCGGCTTGGACTGCACAAATATTGACACAAAGTGATTTTGAAAATCCCTTTGTGCATGTGCACTCACAGGTGTGCAGCAGAAACCGCACACCTTTTGGACCTTTTTTTTTATACAAAAATTCCTACAAAAACAAAACACCCTAATAAAAATCACATTAAATAAAATTCATACAACAAATCAAATTTTTATAATTTTGGATTTTATTTTATAAAATTTTTTTATTTTTATTGTTTTATTTTTATCTTTTTTTTTTTTGAAAAGAGTAGAAACCACAACAAAATTAAAAAAAATGAGAATAAAACAAGAAGGGTAAAATGAGAAGAAAAAATTAAATTATGAAAAAGAAAAATTGACTAAATTAATAGATATAAAGTGTTTCTAATATTTTAGTTTTCGGCAATGGCGCCAAAAACTTAATACGGTCCGAGGCCAATACCTATAGATCTAATAGGCAAATGCACCTATCGAGTATAATATAGTGTAGAAGTATCGAGTGTTGATTTCTCAAACACTAAAAGTACTAGTATTTCTCTTTTTATATTATTTAACTGGTAAATTTAAGTGAATTAATTAACTAATTAAAAACTAAAATAAATTAAGTCGACAAAATAGAATAATGAAAATATAAACTAATGGGAAAAGGGTGATCAGTATGACAAACGTTACTCAATTATTGAATCCCCTAAGACTTGTTAAGAAATTAATTTTCTAATAATACAATCTAATTTAATGTTTAGGAAGCTATCGAAATCCCTTTTGTATGTTAAAATCCTTCTCAAGATAATAGCATCTAATTCTAGGTTGATTAATTAGAATCTCTTCCTAATTAAAACCCTAAAATCGCATTATAGTTTCATTAAATTTTACTATTAAGTTTGACTCTAATCTGGAGGATTTATATTATCCTATTTTTAGAGTTACATGCAACTCCTTTCAATTGTGCTAAATCTATTCAATAACTAGATTTTTTAATCTAAGTTTAAAGAATTATAAAAACAAGAATCAATATTCCGCACATATCAATTTAAGAAGATAAAGAGCAAATGCAATTGAATTCCATAAAAAAATGATAAGATTGTATTATCTAAAAAAAAATCATAATTCAAAACTCATCTTATGATTCATAATACCCAAGTGTCTAACTAATTTAGTTCATAATGAAATTACTAGTCAACATCAACATAAAAAGAAAATAAAATAGAAAAGTTTTCATGATAAAACCCTTCTAATTCTCTTCAAACTTGATGGATAATCAATAATTCTCCTTTTACCTTTGCTTATCTCCAGGAAAAAGAAAAATAAAACAAAATAAAAAACCCCTTTCTCTTGAAATTTTTTTCCTCCTATTAATACTCCTCTACTCCTCCTCAAAAAAAAAAAAAAAAAAAAAAAAAAAAACTCTTCCACCTATTAGGAAAAAAATAATAATAAACTCTGCTTTAGGATAGGACCCGATGAGCTTTTAATTCTGCACGAACTCTTTATTAATTGAATCATGAAAGAACTGAAATTTTGTCTGAAAAATATCAAAATTGGTTCCTGAACTGTTAAATTTTTACTTGGTCCCTAAACTTCTAAAACTGCACAATTTTATCCAGATAATCTCATATTTCATCAATCAACTCCAATTTCTAGAAATTCCTATAAAATCACAAAATACAAGCTAAAAGTAAGACATCATCTTATATTTGTTTTTCCAAATTAGACTCAATTAATAATAAAATTAACCCTAAAAATACTAAAAATGAAGAACTATCAATGACCATTATTTATGTCCAATGATCATTAAAGATAAAGTGAATAAAACAAATGTGAAAGTTAAATGAGGAACCTTAAGTCAAGTTCTCTCTAACAGCTAGTCCCAACGGGCATTTCAATAAAGCAAACAACCGTTGAAAGTGTATTTTGATTGATAGCCACCCATTTGTATGAAATCAATAATGGTCGATGCCCTAGCAACATGCATGGAGATGTCTTAATAAGCATTACTTGCTCTTAGATGTAATTTGAAGTGACATGCCTTTCTCTAACGGTTAGTTCTTTGTTTAAGACTATAATTCTCAATAGAAACATATACAAAATTATTCCATTAAGTGACTATTCTATTGTGAAAACTTTTCTCAATCAAAAAAAGCTGAACAAAAAGTGATCTAGCATTCAAGAGAAATTCATCTTTCAAAGCTTGCAAAAGTTATCTTTAAAACAAAGTCTGAAGAATAAGCTTTTCAGAAATTTCCTTCACATTTTCAACCTCATCAAACATACCTTGTGAGAAGTACTTTTAGTGTCTTTATTACTTGCATGAGAAAGTTTTTCCTCCTTCTTAAAGTATTATATTTAATTTAAGGAAACCTTAGGTTGGGAAACCTTAAAACTTAGATCTTGTAAAAGGTTTAAAGTAGTACCTGAAAACTACTTTGGGTTAAGGTTAAGTAGTATTTGTAAACTATTTGTAAGAGGTTAATAGAACTTGAAAATCTATCACTTGTAAAGGTTTGGTAGTGCTTGAAAGCTTACCTTGTAAAGGTTATTGATAACACCTTAAACTATCAAGATAGTTGAAGACTCTGGTGGAGATACTAGAGGAGAGGATGTAAGTCAATTGTGTTAAGCCTCTATAAATCTTGTGTCTTGATTCATCTTTTTCACATTTAGTTTTAATTTGTAATACTTGTCATTACCTTATTCAATTCCCTTCTAGGGCACAATAGACAACAATTCTCTCTTAGAGTCTTCATTATTTTTGTTAGGAAGACTTTTTTTTTAGAAATTCTTCTACTCAATTTAATGGATTTTTTTTTGTTTGCTTCTTTAGGATGAATTAATTTTTTTATTTTAGGAATTAGAGCGAAAATCGAATATTTATTTCATGAATCTATGAAGTGATTTTTACTTCAATTGTGCTAAATGTCTTGATTTAATATATTTGAGTTTAATTGATCTTGTATTTATGAACGACTGCATATATGTAATGTTTAGGATTGTAGATGATGGAGTAAGAGTGAAAGTCTATAGTTAGTCCTAGCATATTAAACTAGGAGGAGAGTGAAAGTCTATGGTTAGTCCTAGCATATTAAACTAGGAGGTTTAGACCATGAGAGTATGCTTAACTTCTAGAGATATTCAAAAATTATTCCTATAGTTTAATACATTGTTATTGAATTTTATGACTATATAATTTCAGTAATAATAGACACAAATTTGGTTGAGAGAAATTATTGGATAAATTAGAAAAATTTGTCTTTAAGCACAACTCAATCTCAATTAAAATAATTATCTTGATATATTTATGAAATTGTATTGTTGTGTACCCGAATTTTCTATAAATCATTATCATATAGAGTTTCTTTTCATTTAATTTTAGTTTTGTTTAATTATTTTTGCAATTTCAGTTTTATTTATTATCTTTTCATTATTCGATTGCTAAATAATAGAAAATTTTAATTTTTTGGTACTTATAAAATAATTCTCGTGGAAATAATATCTACTTATAATTATATTGCTTGAAATGATTTGATGGTTTTACATACAAAAACCATCAAACACAAAGTAAACTCCATTACTATCTAATAGGAGAATTGGCCACAAAAATCAAATCCAAAATTTTAAAAAGAGAGAAAAACGGAGATAGAGAGAAAGGAACCCACAAAAATAAGGAACACCCAAATAAGAAACCCTAAGATCAAGCTCAGGGCATTACATTCAGCCATCACAAAACAAAATTACAAGGCAATGCAAAAGGAAAAAATCGACACCAACAAATTACAGTATCTTGAAGATGGCATCCCACACCCTAACAAAATGAAACGCATTAGGAAATAACCCAGAGGCGAATGGAAATGACACAAACCCATGTGGTTGCTAGGAAGAAGAAACTAATTTCATCAACCAAGTGGAAACAGATGTGGAGAAAAAGATGGAAAGACCAAAATATCAAGCCAAGGGCTGTAATACGGCGCAACTTTGAAGAATAAATAAACTAATTAGAGGGCATATGCGTTTATTCACATGAATAATAATGAAGTCGAGGACAACACAGAAAAGCTACTATCAGCTACCCAAGAAGACATCTTTGCCCCTTATTTCGCTCATGCAACGAACTATATCCCTCCAGCCACACATAGAAACCCAAATTACCCCCAGAAGTATACTAAATAACGAAATCGCCCGCATTTCACTGACATGCTTCGGTGGCAATGACGTGGACTGGCATAGTCAACGAATAGAAAGACACTTTCACCCCCAAAATAAGTCACTGTTTTCCTCCCATGATTGTGCAAGTAAAAAAGATTTTAAAAAGTTTTTATGATTAGACAAAAGGGGTTGTAAAAATTAAAATGGAAAAATTAATTGTGGAAAAAATTTTAGAAACGTATAAAATTCTGCTATGTGATTTTTCTTTTTAGTAAAATATTGTCGTAATTTATTTATTAGTAAAATTAATTTATGGTATAATACCGTTTGTAAAGTGATTTCAAATTTGTAAATTCATTACATTAATCTGACCTAATATTAGATTTTGTACGTTATTTCAACTAATTATATATTTAAAATTTTAGTACAAAATTTTTTTATTTTAAATACAAAAGTTATTCTTTTTTTCATTTACTTTCTATATATATAAAAAGTAAAAAAAATGAACAAATTTTATATGTAAAGTGAATAAATTATATACTCATATATAATTAATTAAAATAATATATAAAATCGATTTGATACCACTTTGCAAACGACGTTATATTATAGGGTATAATTTTGCAAATAAATAAATTACATAATTATATTTACTAAAAATGAAAATTATAGAGTGAAATTTTATACTTTTTTAAAAAAATTTTAAATAAAAAGAGATTGCATAAAAAATGAGTTTAAAGAAAAAATGAATGGTTAAAAATCAAAAATTTCAAATTATATTACCAACCGGGTGAATATAAAGATAATCATTTTAAAAATAAGAAAAACACATTGCACCGCATGGTTGTGACAACGTTGTTCCCCAATATGAGGATTCCTTAGCCTACGCTGAATCGGTTTCACATCCCGCCCACACCGGTCAAAGCCTTATATTCAATATCCATCGGACACGTATACAATTATTGTTTCCTCAAAAAAACCCTGGCCCATAGGATCACTAAGAAGTTGTGTGACCAATTCAATAAATAAATAAAGAGGACGCGACGTGAGCGATTGTTTCTTTTTACTTTATGCGAACAAACCAACACCACCCCACCACCCCAAAGTTCAATTTTTCTTGCTATTACTATTGTCGTTTTGAGTCTTCGATGTCGTCGTCAAGGTAGATAACATTAAAGAACAGTGACGGGGAGGCGTTCGAGGTGGACAAGGCGGTGGCTTTGGAATCGCAAACGATAAAGCACATGATCGAGGACGATTACGCCGACAACGGTATCCCTCTTCCCAACGTGACAAGCAAGATCCTGGCCAAGGTCAACGAGTACAACAAGAAGCACGTCGATACTCCTAAGTCCGATGACTAGACCTACGCCGCCGCCGACGAGCTCAAGGCCTGGGACGCCGAGTTCTTTACACCCTGTTTAGATGGGGGGTTTGGATTGGTTTGAAAAATTATGTGGCGTTTAGTTTGAAGTGTTTGGGGTGGTTTGGATTGGTTTGAGGGGTTTTGGCAAACCAACCCAAACCCACCCAAACCAATAAAACACCCCAAATTAAAACACCCCAAATTGGGGTGTTTCAAGGGGTTGGCAGATGTTAACATCCTGCATTTACATATTTGCCCTTTATTAATTAATGAATGGCAGACATTGAACCCA
>CATIWR010253939.1:0-79112 GCA_949677035.1 Omphalea diandra
TATATATATATATATATATATATATATATATATATATATACTAGTAAGCATTGGTGGTTTGGTGAAATCTGGTCCTAAGATGCTTTGCTTTATTTCTTCGTAGCTCTTTTCTGTCTAACTTCTTCCAATTGTAAATGAGAAAACAAGAACAAAAATCCATTAATTAACAAAAGTGAAATTGAAAATACGTATCTCATTTGAAGATGGTGATTAGATTGATCAGTACTGTACGTCGACCTAATGACGCATGAAGAGTGTCCACTGCAAAGAAAATAGGCAGCAAACTATATCGATTCAGAATTCGAACTTCAAAAATTAATAAAAGACAAAAAATTGTAGGTTCTAGGAACATGAATACATGTAGGAGGATTTTTTGTATCTGCCATGATTAGCAAAGCATCATTCTCATGAGAGAGAGACAAATCAATGTCATAATTTTTGATCCTATAAATCATCTGATAGTGCAATGTAGTCGTTGTTGCATAAGCGACTTGAGGAGCTCTAGTGATTTGTATATGAACTTTTATAGCATTTAGAACATGTGGATCTCTTAAAGATAAGTTAAAATTGGGATAAAATGTAAACATAACTGATCCCGCATTTAACAAAGTTTCCACAGTTCCTATCACTGTGTGCTGGTATTATAGATATCGATTGTTTAATAAAGCAATTCTAGTAAAGAACGGTAAACCTTTTCTCTTATGGTAGCTTACTACTGTCCTTATGGCTCCAAAATGGATATGGGAGTATCCCTGACTTATCCATTACTAAATAAATTCAGGTAGGATTTCTAAGGTGACAAATTGCTCTTTTCCCATTGCTTGGATAGGACATTGATCAAAGCTAGAAGACTGGGCATACTCTTTAATAGAATTAGGGGATTGTCTAATTAAGGTTTTGATAGACCTTGTCCAAGAGTTCTTATTTCTTTATAAGGCAACATAGGGGTTAAGGAATGGAATGTTTATGTCTTAATTTTTTGGTTGTCTAGGATATAACTTAGCTCATACAGGTAGTCTATCTTAGAAGATATGGATCTTCTAAAGATTGGTGGTGGAGGAATAACAACTGTTAAAGGTACTGTAAGGGTAGTTTATGAGAAGAAGGTTGAATCTAAGGTAGAGGTAAAACGTGTGGGAATAACTGAAGGTGTATCTATGATGAAAATAAGCCTCTAGCCTTTAATTATACATACTATTCACCTTCTACAAAATTAAATGAACCAGGCTCTAATACCATAAAGACACATGTTCAATATACAGTTATGGTTATGGCAATAACAACAGACTAACAAGTCTTTTAAAAGCGTCACTACCCTTTTAGTATACCGCATATGGAGATTATAATACCAAAGCTATTTTGATCTTAAGATAGCAGAAGTATGAAAGCTGCAATTATGTCGGCTATTGGCAAGAGATGTTTAGAAACTTATTTGTTTATTTTAAACTAGGCAGTGTCTTTCAAAGGGTTTTTTGCCTTCATACACAGAAGACTTCTCTTTTTATAGGGGAAGGAGAAGAGCTAAGGTCAGATTTTTCTAACCTGGAAAGCACATTACAAGACAGCTCACAAGCCTACAGTATCTTACAGGACAATTATTATACAAAAGCATACCACACACTCATCACATGCCTACATCATTTGGTAGAACAATTATTACACGACAACACACTTATCACTCTTATTGCTTTTCTAGCTTATTACTTTATTATTGGTTAGTATGAAGGGGATAGGTTCATGTTTTCATAGTCCTCTTCTTTTCTGCTAGCCTCTATCTTTTCTACCTCATCATTTGAATAGTGGAATTTCATGTAGTGGTCATAGGCTTCATATGGATCTTAGGAATTAGGTTCTGGGATATAGTCATTATCTGTCAGGTCACTTTAGAGACGTTATTTGGATATATCTCCCTATATGCTACTATCATTGAGAAGGCTTTGTTGATATCTTATCGACAGGGTATCCCATAGTGCATCCTCTATTAGATAAAGCCATATTTCTTTTAGGAGAGTTTTGTTTTATCCGCACATGTATCTATAAAATTCTCTAAATTGTTTATGGTGATCAAGTGTATCTGTCCAAAAATAGAACTGGTGTTCTTTGTATACATGAAAACATGCCATTGGTCTTGGCATTTCTCTTGAAGGTAAAACTAAGCAGGGTCTATGAAGAATGAAGATTATCCTCTTATGAAGTGTCGTTTGAGGTTCACAGTATTGATACCTTGCTTTTAATGTATCAATTCACCTGTTAATAGGTTGGAACCATTCTAGAAATATGAATAGGTGGGGATTATATCTTAAGCCATTTTGAACCTCTGTAAAATATGACCATAGATGATAGGGTCGAACCTTTATCACTATAGTATATAGATGACAAAAATACAAGAGAAATGTCTGTAATTCTTTTGGCCAAGTCCATCCTCCATTATTGGCAGTGGTGTAACATCCCTATCCACATTCATTGGCATTATCACATGAACATATTCATTGTATAAATGATATTAAATCCCATATGATCATGTGCATTGGATAAATAATCACTTAGACATGTAAATTGTAAAAGCACGATAATGACACTTGCACCGTTGCATTTGGGACACTTAAACATATATGTAGTGTTTGTATAGTTGCATGACAAATTGTTTTATATTGTGTGCTTATTGTAGTATCATAAATAATGGTGTTATAAAGCTTATTTTAAAGTATAAGGAGCATCTAAGAATTAAGAGATGGATGGAAGTGCTTAAGGAGTGAAGAAGAGGGAATAAAAGAGGAAAGTGAACTTCCAGCCAATAGGAATGCAACACCATGTTTTTGTCTTGTTGCATTAGGCTTACAAGTGGAATTTTTGACCCATTAGGATTAGAATTAAAGGGTTAGACGTGAGTTATAGCGGAAGAGAGTGAGAGCTAAGAAAGAAAGAAAGAAAGGAAGAAGAAGAATAAGAAGAAAAAGGAGAGGAAGAAGTGTGGGCTGCCTAGGAAAGAGTCCTAAGGTTTTCTAATTATGGGATAATAGGTAAGTTAATTTATCTTGTTCTCAACTGAAATTAACCTCTCATGACATGTTAGTCATGCATGGTTAGTGAGAATTATGGAATAATTGAGGTAGAGCTCTTGGATAGAAGTTGAAATCCAAGAGAATAAGAATTGTTTGTGTTGGATTTTGCTGTTAGGGCAGGATTTTGTACCCACAATTTCATAATCCTAGAAGAGGAATTAAGGAAAGTTAAAACTATGAAAGTATATCCCATATAAATTCATATAAAACAGTTTTGTTTGATTTGGTGTGTATGAGGATTTATGGCTCCTTTATTAGGGTTGGTTCACAACCAATCGAGATGACCTCAGTCTTTCTATTTTCTTATATTTTGATGGCCTTATGTTCTAATTTTGGCAAAGTGAAAAACATAAAATTTGTAGGTTTATATCCCCTATAAATACTTGTAAAGCAGTTTTGATTGATTTGTTGTGTGGAAAGAGATATGGCTTATTGATTGGGACTAATCCTGTACCCAAATGAAACTCTACCTTTCTTTTAATTCTGTTTTCCAAGAATTTGATGGCCATAGATTCAGAATTTGATGATGGTCCAAACTTGAAAGTTGTATATGTATGTCTGATCTACATACCTATGAAATATTTTTTTTCCAAATCCAGCAAGGTTGTTGAGATATTGTCCCTTCATCATGACTATTTGTTAACATGTTACAAACCTACACACCATAAGATTGATCCTTTGTTTTGGTGACTTTATAGACTGAATTAGATAATGAATAAACATGAAAAATGTTCCTTTATATGTTTTGTAACTGATGGTAGATTTTTATTACAATTAGATTTGTAAAATTTGAGATACACCCAAGAATGTAAGAGCTACTCAGAATGAGATGACATTGTAGCAGGGAACAATTTAAAAATTCACCATAGTTTCTGTGTGTCTGTTATTGGCCTAAAATTTGAATATGTTGTATTATTATGTGTTTAGTTTGTTTAAAAAAAAGAATCAAGTCATTTGGATAAGTATATCTAGAGTCATTTCTATGATAGTGTAGTAAGCTCAGATTGCCATATAAGGAAAAACATGC
The DNA here is from genome assembly GCA_949677035.1 of Omphalea diandra. Taxonomy (NCBI): domain Eukaryota; kingdom Viridiplantae; phylum Streptophyta; class Magnoliopsida; order Malpighiales; family Euphorbiaceae; genus Omphalea; species Omphalea diandra. Next base: position 4,090 of record CATIWR010253939.1, read on the forward strand.
ATAAACACTAGGTCCACTTGCATGAATCACATAGATTGCATACCAAGCATTCATAATCATTTTGACATACTTATAACCATGTATGTATCAAATTTTAAGATCTCAAAACTTTGAGAAAGCCCTAGAGAGAGAGCCAAAGCTACCATAAAGTTTGGTCACATCAAAAGGTGAGTAAAAACGATAATTAGATTCAATGTGTGTGTGATAATTCTATGATATGATTATGTTCGATTACATGTATATATGATTGAATTATTATATTTTACATATGAATACAATTCAAGTGAGAATCATATGCTCTTAATGATTACTTGGTATACCATTGTTATGAACACTTGCACATGGAACTAAAACGATGTTGTGACCGGCTTGTCAAACACTTGCAATGGTTCAAATCTCCTTTGAGCCTCAATGGAAGGGTTAACATCATTCTTTAAAAGAATTCTATGCATGCAGATTTTAGGACTTAATCCTTTTAAGTTATGAATGGTATATCGTAGGGCACCATTGTGACTAAGCAATACCTTGTTCAATGTCTCAACTCGCTCTTTATGAAGAGATGAATTAATAATGTAAGGCTTTTTCAAATTAGGGTCTAAAACTTCATACCTTAAAGTGGAAAGCAATGGCTTAAGCTCAAGGTCAGACTCCTCATTCGATAAAGTAGGCTTAGGATTTTCATCTTTCCTTAATGGCTCAAAATGTGAAGCTCTTATATATGAGAGGTATGGTGTTGCCTCCAACATCTTTTCACTAAAAGATGGACCAATAGGTCCCATTGGCACATGTTATTAATCATGTGGAAGACAGACCAATAGGTCCCATTAGCACATGTTATTGATCAAATGATTCACTTGTTATATGCTGGCAAGCAAAATCAAATGTCGCTTGAATCACATGAATTCCTAGGAGCAGTGTTTGCCTTGCATGGTCACGATGAAAAAAAAATCAATCTATTGCACTTGCATAGTCAAATGTTATACTTGTAATGTATCCTGATGATATTTGATTATTGGTTGTGATATACACCTAGGAATGTAAGACCTGCTCAGACTGAGATGACATTGCAATGGGAAAAAATTTAAAAATTCACCACATTTTATGTTTCTAATATTGGCCTGAGATTTGAATATGTTGTCTCATTATGTGTCTAGTTTGTTTTAAAAAAAGAATCAAGTCCTTTGGGTAAGTATATCTAGAGTTATTACTATGAGAGTGTAGCAAGCTCAGGCTGACATATAAGGAAAATATGCATAAACACTAGTTCCACTTGCATGGATCATGCCATAGTTGCATACCAAACATTCATAATCATTTTGACATACTTATAACCATGTATGTATCAAATGTTAGGATGTCAAAACTTTGAGGAAGCCCTAAAGAGAGAATCAACCCTACCATAAAGGTTGGTTACATCAAAAGGTGAGTAAAAATGATAATTAGATTCTAATGTGTATATGTGTGATAATTTTATGATGTGATTATGTTTTATTACATGTATATGTGATTGAATTGTTACAATTTACATGTGAATACAAGTCAAGTGAGAATTATGTGCTCTTAATGATTACTTAGTATACCATTGTTATGAACACTTGCATATGGAACTAAAAGGATATTGTGACCAGCTTGTCAAACACTTATAAATCATGTGGAAGATGGACTAATATGTCTCATTGGCACATGTTATTAATCACATGGAAGATGGACCAATAGGTCCCATTGGCACATGTTATTGATCAAATGATTCACTTATTATATGCTGGCCAGCAAAATCAAATGTCACTTGAATCACATGAATTCTCAGGAGTAGTGTTTGCCTTGCGTGGTCATGATAAAAAAAAAATCTATTGCACTTGCACTTGCATAGTCAAATGTTATACTTGTAATGTATCTTGATGATATTTGATTATTGTTTTCATTCATGGAGTCACGACTCACCAAATCACAATTATATTTTTTAGATACCAAAGAATAGGGATTGGACACTTTGGTGCTTAGAGTTTTGCATTGAGACACATAGACCACAGGTCATCGACTGAATTCCAACTCTCTCTCTCCTTGTGTCATGTACATACATTTAAATAGGAACTAGTTATGGTCACTAATCTTAACATTAGTTAACATATATGTACATTAAATGCATGTTGGATTATGTGTGTATGATGGATAAACCTTTATGCATATGTATTTTCAAACATGGATGCTATGAGTTTTGTAAATGAAAATGGTCATTATAAGTGGTGAAGTCTATGAATATGTATATTTTGAGATAAGGATAAGCAGGATGAAATCCTAAGATATCCATAAAAGTAGGTGCAAAATTTTTCAAGAAAAATGACTGATAAATAAACAACTGCTCCATGGCTATTTGGATATTTTGGAGTATGAGGTTGGAAGCTGGATTTTAGGGGGAAACTCATATTTTTAGGTAGTGAGTCGGAGAAGTATTTAACAAGTAGGGTTTTTGAATGGTACTTGATGAATGAGAGGTTGCCATAAGGATGAGAGGGACTATGGTTTCTTTGTAGACCAAGGAAATTGATTGGGGTCTGGAATAAGATTTGCATCCCCTTGTATATGTTTTACCTCAAAACTATACTTGTTGAACTAATCTTTCCATCAAAGTAGTTAAGGATGAGGAATATTTTTTCCTTTGAATTCTAGCATCCTTAGAAAGGACGAATAATCCATCATGACAATGAAGTGGTGTCCTATCAAATGGAATTCAAATTTTTTTATTACATTTTTTACAGTTAGAATTTCTTTAAACGTGAAGTGATAGTGAGTTTTTGACTCCTTGAATGCTCCATTAGCATGCGTACAAATTCTCTTTTTTTCATTTTTTCTTTTAGCAATATTGCCCCAAATAGTTGTCAATTGCATCTTTTTTGGAGAATCATTTTCCTCGAGGAGGGAATCTGTAATGGTGGTAGGTTTTGCATAATTTACTTTATGCTTTTGATAGCTTATGTATGACTCATACTGACTATGGTGGATTTTTCTTTAACAACTATTGTAGTGGTTTGGCATGATTAGCAAAGTGGGGAAAAAGTCCCTAAAATAATTTACAATTCCCAAAAATTGTTGTATCTGGTTTTTGGTCAAATCTTTATCTAAAAATCTCAATAGCTAAGCAACAATATGTGGTTCAGGGTTGTTCTGACTATCCTTGAATGTCATGCCTAGAAACTCCACTTCCTCTTTGGTTATCTGCAATATTATGGGGGATAATATGATGTCATATCTTCTGGTTAGATCCATGAACTGATTCAAAGTTTGTTGATGAGACTCATCATCTTTGGAGAAAATCAAAATATCAAGTGTACTGTGAAGAATCGGTGTATAAATCCTTATCATTGCTTTCTGGAATAATGATAAGGCCACTTTTAAACCAAAGGGCATGATAGTCCATTGATAATGTCTATTTGGAATGCATAAGACCATTTTTGGCATTTCTTCTGGATTGATTCCTCACTGCCAGAATCCTACCTTAAAATCAAACTTGGAGAAAATCCTTCCTTGTGACAAATGAACAAACAGTGAGGAAATTTTGGACAAGGAAACTTGCCATTTTTTAGGAAGTAGTTTAGTGGCTGGTAGTCAATAACAAACCTTTTCTTTCCACGGGCCTATTTTGATCTTTTATTAATATAGGAAGCCTGACAAGCCCAGTCTGAATTGGTGGGCTTAATGATTTTTTAGGCTAAGAGTTATGAACACTCCTAGTAAGCCAGCTTTTGATCTTCAGGATTCATTCCTGGATGGTACTTTGGTTGGGTTAACATCTTCATTGAGCTTAAAGGGTAGACTTATGAAAAATTTTGAGTTGGTTCATAATGGGCTTTGGTTTTTTGCTAAAAAATAAGTGTGACTTTCTGCACAACAATAGGTTTAAAGTTCTTGGGCTATGTTTGAGAAGGTTAAAGAAATTTGGATTGTAAATGATGGGGCCAGAAAGAGAGAAGTGATGGTTATAAAGGGTTAGAAATAATTTCTGAACTTAAGGCCGATTGGCAAAACCCTTAGTTCGGCAACTTCCAGTAGAGATCAAAACCAATAACCAAATCCTTGTTAGGTAATGAGGACGCAATAAATTGTCATGAATCTTTGTTAGGTAATAAGGCTCGTATGAAAGATGTCTCCATTTGCAGCCCTGAAATACTTTTCGTAGGGCTTTTAATACTTATAAGGGAGGACCTTGGGATTCATCATTGATAAGTGAGCTCTAGTATCGATAAATGCCACCACCTTAATGGCTTTGGAAACTTCTCTGGCATAATATAAACAAAGGCCAGTGGAACATGATGCTCTTCTTCGACTTCTAGGGTCTCCATAGGAAAGCTAGAGAAAGGAATCATAACATTAATAAAAGGCAATCTTTTATAATTTTTTCCTTCGTTTGATGATGAGCTTTCTTGGATAACAAAGAATATTTCATTTGGGGCCTCATCTTCTATTGAGAATAAGGATTTTATATCCGTATCATCCAAGTTTATGGCAATGGATATCTAGATATACTCAATCATCTTTGCTGCTTGTTTAGACTTGTTTGGATAATTTTTTGCAAACTACCCTTTTTTCCCACACATGAAGCACCTGTTTGATTTTCTTTTGCCTCTAAATTGCCTATTCTTGAAAAACTTCCATTTTTTTTCTTTCTGGAGCCTTCTTTTGACTTCTTCATCTTAAAGTGGTACTTCCTCTTCTTTGTTGGACAAAAATAGCTCTTGTCATCTCCTTCACATTTGATTAGTAAGCTTATTCTCCTACAAGACTTATTTAAAGAAGGATTCTTTTGCCAATCAAACATTTGGTGAATAACTTTCCTCTGAACACAAAGTTTCTTAAGACCTTGGATCATAAGCTGGTACATTTCCCCAAATGTCAAATCATTGACGGACCTTTCCTTCTATTTGATTATTTGATGCATTGAAGAGGCTAATATCTCAAGGAGAGAAGTTATGAATGCTTCTTTGAGATATGGACTTGCCCATCCTCCTAACTGATAGTACTTCTTGGACATCCTTTGATAAAGAAAGTCTAGATCCTTTTTCAATAATGAACAACATTTCATATTAAAATATTCCCTTCTGATGATATCTATGGCTTATTGTGGCTTTTTCAATAAGTTTTGCATAAATCATCCCTATGAATTCAAAGGCTCTTGGAATTTAGACCATTTTTAACTTTGAATACTCTTCATAGGCCATATACCAATCCTACATTCATCCTATTATCCTTGTTAAAAAATTCTTATAGTGTCTGCCGAATAATAGCTTCAAGCTTTTTCATATGAGAATCGATCCAAGCCCTAAACTCTTGGAACCTATCTCTATACAGTTCTAAGCTTATATTGTCTAGAGCGAACCATGGGCTTCACTATTATAGTTGGGTTGTCTCTTTAGACTATGCCTAGAGGTATCCATGTCATATGGAGGATCTACAGTATAGGCAACATTGGTTGTTGACTCTCACGTATATGGGTCAGCCATGAATTGAGTAGGAACATCTTCTTTTTCTTCTTCTTCTAAAGTTAAGACCAAATCATCAGATTTCGATTCTAATGACTAGGAAAGAACTTTTCTGATTTTGAATTAATCATAGAGAAGGAACGAATGGAAGTAATGGCTTTTTCAAGGTAGGATATAATTGGATTTATCATTTGGGCTTCATGTAGTTTAGAATGTATAGGTTTTTCTACTAATTCAGTTGATATGGTTGTATGCATTGAAGCATCTTTAGCCTCAGGTTCTAAAGGAAACTTTCATGCTCTCATCTTTTTATAAAAAAGATCAGTAAAAAGGCCAAAGTGTTCTAATTCTGTTGTAGCCGAGATCCTTATAACTGGAGGTTTCAATAGGTATGTTTGAGGAATTGGTAGTTCAAAAGGATCATGGACATGGTATTTTTGTAGGTTTTGGGAGGCTTTGAAGTCTTTCTCAATTCTTTCTAGTTGGTCTTTCAACTTTTGGATCTCAGTAGCCTTTCTCCTTATTTCTTCAGTTTGAGCCCTCTGATCAACCAGTCTCATAACCTCCTTATGTTTTTCTTCCATCTAAACTTGCAATCAAACCATCAGCTCATAAACATCCTTTTGATGGTCTGCCAATCTATCATCCACCTTTTAAACATGCAACAAAACTTTCTCAACTTTTGACTCTATATTTCGAAGGATTTTGTTTTGGACTTGAGCATTATTAAATTGCTAGTTAATAACTGCTTCGGCTAGTATTATACTCAGGGGTTACCCTTTAGAATCCACACTAGTTGGATTTGTTATATTTGTCATAGTCTGAATTTGGGTGTTCAGATTTGTTTGGTCTGGTAAAGGTGGGAATTCCTTTTTGAAAAAAGTGTCTGATACATGGATATTTGTGGTAAAGGTTTTGGTGCTTGTTTTATGGATGAAGCATACTCTTTTTCGATCCATTGTAAGGTCTGCTTGTAGTAAGGTAGGGGTTTGGTCTGAGGATTATTTTTCTATGGAGTTTTGTGAGAAGGTAAATGATCTTTGGGTTGAGAGTTATGGTTTGGACCATAATTGACAATATAATCATATCTGCCCAAAGGTTCTCCGAGCAATCCTATTGATGGATCACCTTTTTCAAATCTTCTCCTCATATTCCTTTCTGAACATCCTCCTCTTTTTTTCTTCGATTCCTTTTCCTCAACTACTTCCCAATCATAAAGAACGTCTATACAGTCACATTCTTCAAAGAAATAATGACTTTTTATTTTAAAAGGATAGACTAGAGTCCCATCATTTGTAAAATAGACAATATAATTGGCATGCCTCTTTTTGGCTCATGAGGTGTCATTATAAATTGTGTCAAGAAAACACTTGTTTCTCCCGAGGATGAAGTTTTGTTGAACCTTGTTTCTACAGTTCCATCTACTCTCCTATAGTAAACTGGTTTGGAAGATTGAACAGGCTGGATGCTTTCATGCATCTTTTAATAACTTGTTACCCATTTCTCCGAAAGAAGCTGGAGGAACTCGTTCCTAGAAATCTGTCTAGGAATATGAATACAAGTAGGAGCATTGTGTGTGTGTGTGTGTATTCACACAGGAATGGTTCAAATATTTTTTTCTTTTTTTTTTTTAAATTTCACATAAAAAATAAACAAAAGCTTCATTGTTTGATGCTACAGCTTTTTTTTTATATAAATTTTGTATAGAAAATGAATAAAATATTTAGATATCTTGGATATTATAATTTTTTTTCTTTATGTATAGAATTTTGTATATAAAATAAATAAAATATTTGAGTTACTTAAATGTTAATTTTTTTTTCTTTCCGTATAGAAATTTTGTACAAAAAATGAACAAGATATTTGAATATACAATAATTTTTTATTTTCTTTTTTTTTTTCAAATAATTTGGGTGCTACATTTTTTTCTTGATGAACAATTAAGAAATAGAATTTATTTAAGTGTTTACAAAATTTAAATAAATTCTATGTAAAATGAAACAATTATGCATATACAAAATTTCAAATTTTGCATAGAAAATAAATAAAATCTTTATATAATATGAAGAAATTTTGTATTTAAATAATGAGTCAAACATGGTATAGTATGATTACTATGACCACCAATGTTGTGTTTGACTTATTGCAATATTATTTAACATGCAAAAAGTGAATGAAAATGATATGGAATTTGATAAAAAAAAAAAAAAAATGCTGAAACTAAATATAAAGTAAACAAATTTAATATTCGGTTAAAAAAAAAAAGCAACAAACATGTTCTAGTTGCTATATGATAGACAACAAGAAGCTATTCAAGGCCATAAAAAAGAAGGAAGGTGGCAATGTCACTTTTGGAAATAATGTCATGGGTAAGGTAATTGGAATTAGAACAATTGGTAAGAATGGTTGGTCTCTCATTGATGATGTTATACTTGTAGATGGTTTACAACATAATTTGCTTAGTATAAGTCAATTATGTGATAAGGGTAACAAAGTCACCTTTGACCCTGAAGAATACTGAGTTACCACTTTGGTGGATAAAAAGGTAGCTTTCAAGGGTGAAAGGAAGGGCAATACCTACCTAATTGACTTAGACAATTTGGCTAACCAATCTTTCAAGTGTTTTGTGTCACTTAGCAATGAAGCTTGGCTTTGGCATAGAAGACTTGGTCATGCTAGCATGGAGCTCCTACAAATCCTGTCAAAAGGAATGTTAGTGGAAGGTCTTCCTAAGCTAAATTTCTCAAAAGATAAGACATATGGGCCATACCAAATGGGAAAGCAACATCTATCCTCTTTTAAAGCAAAAAATGTTATAAGTACATTTAAACCTCTTCAACTTATACATATGGACTTGATTGGACCTACAAGGAGTGCTAGATTAGGTGAAAAATATTATGCACTTGTCCTAGTTGATGATTACTCTAGGTTTACTTAGGTATCCTTTTTATCTCGTAAGCATGACACCTTTGATGCTTTTAAAAGTTTTGAAAAAATGTGAAAGCAACATCTATACTCTTTCAAAGCAAGAATTTTGTAAGTACATCTGGACCTCTTCAACTTATCCGTATGAACTTGATTGGACCTACTAGGTGTGCTAGTTTAGGTGGAAAATATTATACACTTATCGTAGTTGATGATTACTCTAAGTTTACTTGGGTATCCTTTCTACCTCATAAGCATGACACATTTAGTGCTTTTAACAGTTTTGCAAAGAGTTCAAAATAAAAAGGGTTACTTCATTTCTTCTATAAGGATTGACTATGGAAAAGAATTTCAAAATGAATCTTTTGAATCTTATTGTTTAGAAAATGAGATTTTTCATAATTTTTCAACTCCTAGAACACCACAACAAAATGGTGTTGTAGAGAGAAAAAATAGAACACTAGAAGAGATGGCTAAAACTATGCTCAATAAGTATTCCTTGCTTAATTACTTTTGGGCTGAAGCCATCAATAGTTCGTGTTACATTACAAATCATGTTTTCAAAAGTGCCATTCTCAATAAAACTTCTTATGAACTTTGGAATGGTAGAAAGCCTAGGTTATCATACCTAAGAGTCTTTGGATGCAAGTTCAACATCTTAAATACTAAGGATAATCTTAGAAAATTTGATTCAAAGACAAATGAAGGTATTTTCCTAGGATATTCTACCTCTAGTAAAGACTATAACATTTTTAATAAAAGAACTATGGTTGTTGAAGAGTATATATATTGTGTTTGATGAATCTAGTAAACTTGATATTTGGAAAGGTTCTCTTGTTGAAAATCTTGTAGGTGACTTTGAAAAATTAGAGTTAGAGTCAACCTCGTGAGAGATGGCTAAAAACCATGATGAAGTCATAACATCAAGAGAAGAAAAGGAATGCCCACCACAACTAGTGGAAACCTCACATTAAGATCTTTCTAAGGATTGGAGATTCTCTAAGCATCATCCAAAAGGATATAATCATTGGTAATACTTTTAAGGGTGTAAATGCTAGATCTCAACTCATTCTTTAGACAATAATCTAGCATTTATTTCTTAATTTGAGCCAAAATCTATTGATGAGGCTATTAATGGTGAAAGTTGGTGATTGCTATGCAAGAGAAACTCAACCAATTTGAGAGAAATAATGTATGAAAACTTATTCCTAAGCCTACAGAACACGTTAGTATAGGATGCAAGTGGGTGTTTAGGAATAAGTTAGATGAGCAAGGTTTCATTACTAGAAATATGGCTAGATTGGTTACTATGGGGTACAACCAAGAGGAAGGCATTAATTATAATGAAACCTACGCACCTGGAGCAAGATTAGAGCCCATTAGGATTCTTTTAGCTTATGCATGTCACATGAATTTTAAACTTTTCCAAATGGATGTTAAAATTGCATTTCTGAATGGTCTCATTGAGGAGGAAGTTTTTATTGAACAACCTCTTAGTTTTGAATCTTATTATTTTCCAAATCATGTTTTCAAGTTAAATAGAGTCTTGTTTAGTTTGAAACAAGCTTTAAGAGCTTGGTACAAATGACTTAGTTGATTTATTTTGTAAAACCACTTTGAAAAAGGGAAGGTTGATATAACTTTGTTTGTTAAAATGCACAATTAAGAAACACTCATTATACAAATATATGTTGATGATATCATATATGGTGTTACTAATGAATCTCTTTGTAAGCATTTTGCTAAGTGTATGACTAAGGAATTTGAGATGAGCTTGATGGGAGAGATCAAGTTCATTCTTGGCTTACAAATCAAGCAAAACAAAGAAGGAATTTTCATCAACCAAGCCAAGTACAAAAATGATATACCTAAGAAATTTGGCACAAAAGGATGCAAAGTAGCAAAGACGCCAATGAGTGCTACCATCAAACTAGACAAAGATGAAACAGGTAAGTCTGTTGACGAGAAAAGATATAGAGGTATGATTGGTTCTTTATTCTATCTCATTACTTCTAGACTCGATATCATATTAGTGTTTGCATGTGTGCTAGATTTCAATACTGTCCTAAAGGATTGCATCTTAATATAGTTAAAAATATTCTTAAATATTTATATGACACATTGCATTTAGGTTTATGGTATCCTAGAAATTCATCCTTTAGCCTTATAAGATATTCAGATGAAAATTATGCCGATAGCTTACTAGATAGAAAGAGCACTTCTGAAACATTTCAATTTATAAGAGAATGCTTAGTGTCTTTGTTTAGTAAGAAGCAAGTTTTGGTTGCCTTATCCACCACTAAAGCAGAGTATGTGGTTGTGGATTGTTACTGCACCTATGTTCTTTAGATGAAACAATAATTAAAGGATGATTACAAAGTTATTGATCACATTCCCATCAAATTTGACAACATTAATGCAATAAATCTTTCAAAGAATCCCATCCAACACTCTAGGAGCAAGCACATTGACATTAGACATCATTTTCTTAGAGATTATGTCTAAAATGGTGATGTAGTAATCGAGTTTATATATACTAATCATCAACTTGCGAATATTTTCACTAAACCTCTCAATGAAGAAAGGATGAACTCCATTAAGAGAGAGCTGGGAATGCTTGATATAAGCTCCCTAGAGTGAAAATTGGATCTTTTAGAATGTTATTTGTTTAGTGTATTGTTTTGAATGATTAATTGCTGTATTTAATAAATGTGTACTATACTTTTTTATATGTCATAATTCTTTATGCGAATGTGCTTCTCTATGCAAATTTGCATGAATTAAGAATCAATGTATTAAATGGATCACATTTAAAAAGGTCAAATCTTATCTCTTTATAATTTCTTTTCTTGCTTCATAATTCACAGTCGCTACCTTCATTTTATAGTCACAATTTACAGACACCTATCAAAATTTTTGTCACCCATCATTTCACGGTCACTATTTTAATTCTCCATTGCGAATTTTTTCAAAATTCAAAGTTTTGACCGTTGATTAATTTTCGAGGAATTTTTGCCCGTTAATCAAATTTTTTGTAATTAGCGATCGCGACTTGAGGTTCAAGGTTACAAATTAGAGTAATTGCCAAGAATTTAAATAATTTGACTGCCAATTGATGGCACCCCCTCATTCATTGCAAATCTGACCTTTTGTTATCATTTTTACACCCGTTTTTTGCCTATTTAAAACCTTGTAACAATATTTCATTTCACTTTTACTTAATCTCTTCATCTCTCTTCATTATCCTATCTCTAATCTTTAACAATCTTTTCTCATCTCTAATGGCTCCCAAAAAGCTTTCCAAAGTAGAGAAAGGAAAGGGTATAACCCAACCCTCTGGTCCTCCTACCCTTCACTTAATGAAAGGGATCACCAATGAAGAAAAGGACCGCTACAAAGCTAATTCATCCAAAATTATCTAACCCAATAATATTCCCTCAACCTTTCTCCTTGAATCCCTAAGAATAAAGGATGAAATTCATGCGTAACTATCCAATCTAAGTTGGAACGAGTTTATATTCAAAGATGAACTAGGCTACGATGAAATCATTTGAGAATTCATGTGCACAGTCACTTTGAGCTGTAGAGCATAATTTAGAGCAGGTCAGTATGGGTTGATTTTTAGGGCTTTTGGGGATCCTTTTCTTCATCACTGTTGAGTAACTTTCCAACCTTTTTAATCTTTAAGTAGGAGATGATACTCTTTTCATCATCTCTGCACTTAATATCATTTACTTAGAAATTTGTTCCAATATATCAATTAAAACCAAACACGACCTAAAAACTTCTTTAGCCAAATATATCTTGACCCTTCCTAATTGGCTTCTTCATCATATCATCACATTCTCTATCAATGCAAGAGGTGATGGTAATGAAAATATCTCTCAAAAGAACCTAAGGTCTCTCAAAATGACCTAGCCTTTCTATTCTATTTAACCAAGAACAAACCTATCCAAATCGATCAATACCTTATGGATCAATTGATCCATATGAGTACTAAGCCAAAAAGCTAATTTCTTCTACCCTCTCATGTTACAATAATTTATTGATATGAGGAGCACTCAATGTGCAAAATGAGGAATTCCTCATAAAGAAGTACTTGCCATCCCACAACTTCCTTAACTTGCCTAACCTAATTAATGCCAAGGCCATACATCCAGATTCTTATACGTACACCTTAGGTTCTTTTGGGGCTAAGAAGCTAGAAACTTCTCAAGCCTCAAAGTGGAAGAAGCTTGTCATATAAGAGGGTGATCAACCAATTCCACCTCTCTAGCCTTCCAAAACTAAATCTTCTGCCATCTTTCTCTCCTCAATAAATAAGAAACTGGACAAAGTTATGAGAATGATCAAGAGGAGATTTCTTCTACTTTCCCACCTATATAGTGACTTGGTAGATCTTCAAGAGAATGTGGGTGCTACTCCTTGCCACCTTCTTGACTTTGAAGATTGGAAGGATACTCCTGAAGAAGAAGAAGAAGATCAAAAGGCAGAGGAAGGGGATGAAACATAAGAAAGAGGTACAAATGAAGAAATTATTGACTTTGGAGATGATGATAGCTCTCTAATCTTTTAACTTTTTCTTAGGCTTATAATGTTTTCTTTTCTTTTGCTTTCTTTATTTCCTTTGTAAGTATATGATTCCATATTATTCTATTTATATGAATAAAAGTGTTTCCAATTTCTATTTTATATACTTGTTTATCATATGTGATTGCTCTTCTACCCCAATTTATGCTTTATATATTTGTCACCTATGCATTTTTACTTACATTTTCAAATTCCACTCTCTTTTTTGTCATCCCAAATAGGGAGAAAAATAGGAGTAAAAGAATTTGCATGACATATTATCAAGGGAAGTATAAGTTAAGGGGGAGCAAGGGGAGCAATCTAATCCAAAATACAAATCTTTAATAAACTTAATTGCTTAACAAATATTCTGTTAAAGATGATGACCATCTCAACTTCACACTCATGCAATTCATTTTTCTTTAAGTAAAATGAATCTAAGTTGTCAAAATCAAAAAGGGGGAGATTGTTAGACTAGGTAGGTTAAACCTAAGTCAAAGGCCTCTTTTGATCTTAACAATGAAGATTGATAGGTACTAATATTTTGTTTAAGTGTTGTTTTTGTAGTTTTTAAGTTAGGTTTGTATTGAAAGTTAGATGCAAGTCTAAATCTCTAGCATTAAGTAAAACATCTAAATTTGTAGTCAAGAACTCCTAAATCGTGACCGCGACCTTACAACAAGGATGGATGAACTTGGATCATATGAATTCATGGAGCAAATTGTGGCTATGATCCAGCAAAGGAAGACTTAAATATCATGTAGAGAGATTCAAGATGGTGTCTACATTTTGAGTCACGACCGTGAATTTTGTAATTGAATGAAGGGAACCAAGTTTGCAACCATAACATGCTAAGTGTTCAAGATGATCGTTGGGATATCAAAATTTATGAGGCAAAAAACCTGTCAAGACTACAATCCATAAAAGTGATTTCTCCTCACCAAATAGAAAGATTCACAGTCCCTGTCGTGTCCAAGACGGATCTTAATCATGACCACGACTTTTGGTTAGTTAGACAAATGCAATGACTATATTTCTTAGAACACCAATAGCAGCATGCCATGTGGACTAGTCGTTAGACACAAAATGAGATTCTCTACTGCAATTTTGATCTTTCTAGTGCAAATTAGAAATTTACGACTACAAAATTAGTCTGACAGACATTTAATACGAAATCTGCCTAGCTTACCTTAAAGACTTAGGCACAGTTTATTAGTAACGTCTCTGTGGTGTTTGCTACCTATAAATACTACACCAAACAAACATGAATGCAAGAGAATTTCACTAATTGTAGCCAAACTCTTGCAAATTTATTTCACAACTTATTCTTTGTATGTGAGTTATTGATTATTGGGTGTAAGCTTTAAACACCATTGTGATTCAGTTTGAAAGTTAGCCTAGTAGTCAAAACTCTTATAATAGGTTAAAGTGTGAGCCTTTGTAAAACACTTATGTGAAGTTTTTGTATGAGCCTTATAAATTGTAGGGTTGTATTTGAGCCATTAAAACACATCATACAAGTTTAGTGTTAGCATGGAAACACCACTTTGAGTTAGTGAAACATGCAGCTATGAAGAATTGGGGAGTGGACGTAGGGTTTGTTAACACCTAAACCATTATAAATATTGTGTGTTCTTTGTTTATGCTTATCTTCTAATTTTCAAGCACTTTATCATCTTTTAATTTCCAAGCACTTTATCTTGCCCCAAATTTTTTAGATTCCTACCAATTTAACCCCCCTTCTTAGTGTTCAAGGGCCAACAACTACTACCTTATGCTAAAAATCTCTCAAATCTTTTTCTTGTGCAATCTTCTATTCTAAAAATTTAAGCAATAAAGAATAAATCTGATTTCCTTTATTCAAAATTAACTTATAAATTCTAATATTCTTGATGAAGAAATGTATCAATATTTATGTAGAGTTTTGGCCTTTCAAATTGTACAAATTTGTGAGATTACTACTAAGTGGTTGAGCTTTTGTATCCATGTGATGACATGTATTAATTTTGATCTTTTACATCTAAAAATTTTACAAATGCCATATGCTATATCAAGAAAGTGGCTTGGTTCTTTTCTCATCTTTACCATCTCCTCGTAATAAGAATAAAAGGTGACAAAAATATGCATTTTTTAGGTAATATCTTTAATTTTCTCTAACAATTTGCATAACTAATCTTTTATTGGAAGTCTCATTCGTAACTCTGGGTTTGGGGTTCTGTCTCATTGCTTATGAGTCAATTAACATAGATAAAGGTTGATTATCTTTGTCTTGGGCTCAATAGCATTTGTTTGTGGTATTAAGTTTAGTGTTGCATTTTGTGTTAAGCTTTATTCCTATTGGTTTAGCTTTCTTGGTGCTTCCTTGTATGGTTTCCTTTTTTTTTTTTTTTTTTTTTTTTTCTCTTTAGTCTTTGAAGGCCTAGGTTGGTTTTATTTTTTCATTTTGTGGTTTCATCCTATTTTACGATTTTATTCTCTTACTTTTTTAAAGTGTTACAACTAATATTTTTTGTGCGATTATTTTCCTTTAAGATACTTTTTTCCTCAACATTCCATTATTTTTACTGTGTTAAAATTATAGAAAGACAACATCATTTGGAACTCTCACAAGAGAGGAGAAGGAGGAAATTCAAGTTATTAAAGAAAGGGATGCCAATATATAGAAAAAGTCTTCACTACATATAGTGGGGAAGATATGAACACTTAGGGGTTCTAATGTATTTGATTTATTGAATACAATGAGGAAGATATAAAGAGCCATTCATAAGATAGTGACAAAGGAAGTTGAACAAAATCTATATTGTCCCTTGGTGCCTTAATGGGGGTTGAATAGGGTAATGTTAAGTACTAAAAATAAAGATTGAGTGCAAAAATGAATGAACAATCAAGACAAGAGATTTGTAGAGGTTCGATATAATTTGTCTACATCCTCTCTTCTAGTATTTCAACTAGAGCCTTTATTGTTAAGATAACTTAAAGTGCTCTCAACCACCTTTACAATAGCAGTTTTTGGGCACTACTAAGCTATTACAAGTCGACTTATAGGTGATACTAAAATCATATCCCAAAGTAGTTTCTAGGTACTACCTTAAACCTTTTATAAAATATGGTTATTAAGATCTCTTAACAAAGTTTCCTAAAATAAAATACAACTTTAAAGATAAGGATTACTCTCTCATTTAAGCAATAAAAACACTTTAAAGTACATTTACAAAGTATGTTTGATTTGGTTGAGAGTATTAAGAGAATATCTGGAAAACATGTTCTTCAAAAAATATTTTGAAGATAACACTTACAAGTTTTAAATAATGAACTTCTCTTGCTAGCTAGAGCACTCTTAGTTCACCCATTTTTATTTGAAAGTAGCTTTTACAATAGAATACTCACTTACTGAAATGGGTTTCTCTATTTGCTTTTATTGAGAGTGGGTCTTTTTTATACATTGAAATAAAGAACTAGCCATTAGCTGGAAAACTATCATTTAATATTATAGATGTAGACACTCAACACCTGTTTGGAATTCTCCACGCCTATTGTTGAGTCATCAACCATCATTAATTTCATGAAAATGGATGGTTGTTAAGCAAATATAGCTTTAACGATCATTGGTACTAACAAATGCCCATTGGAACTAGAAGTTAGAGAGAAGTTTATCTCAATGCTCCTCCTTTGACTTTCTTATTTATTTATTCAACTAACTTTAATGGATGTTGGATATTCTCAACGCCTATAAGACTTTCAATATCAACCGCTGTTGAGATATGAATGATGCTCGTTGTAGATTTCAAGGAGGTGTGAACTTGACGCTCTATTTTTCATGATTTTCTATAGTACATCAATGATTATTGGTGAACTTTCAATACCAATTGAATATCCTCAACACTTGTTATGTTATTAAGAGTGCCTTATTAGAGGGTCTAAAAAATTTAGCTTGATCTAGGGAACTTTTTCCAATGTCGTTTCGAGATCTTGAGAGTTTTGCTCAATTCAATTCTTTTGGTCCAACACCTATTATAAAAATGCAATATCTATTGATAAATCAAAAACCATACCTGTTATGAAATTATAACACCCATTGTGAAGTTCAATATGCATAGCCCATGTGTTTGAGTTATCCAACACCTGTTGTAGTCAAGAACAATACTTGTGAGATTTAGAAGACTTTGCTCATGCTAGGGTGATATTCCAATGCCTATTAAGTTCCTTCAATGCCCATTGCTAGAGTCACAATGCCTGTTGAATTATGGCACCCCCTATTGGAGTATCAAGTTTAGTTTCTTTGATCTTTACTCTATGAGTTTCCAATCATAACTCTTTCTTCAATTATCATGGTTCAATAAATTGATGTACTTGTAAGAATTAACATAGATAACTTAGACAAAGGTTAGATCTTAGATGTGTTTGTGATCATAAAAAAAAGGATTGGTTCAACATTCTCCCCCTTTTTGATGATGACAAACAATCTATTAAAGTCAATCAATCTTACAAAACCAAATAGGTGTGCATCATATAAAACCAATAAATCAATAACTCAAAACCAATAGGCATATCAATATGTTCAAATTCCCCTAGGACATGGGTTTCTCCTTTAATAAGAGATCACCCTTAGTAAGATTTCCTAATATTTTACATTTTGCTCATATTACTCCACCTTATGCTCATGTTATATATACCATTATATTAAGTTCACATTTATGTTTCTCCCTCTTTGTCATTATAAAAATGAATCAAACATCAATAATAATGGAATATAGAGCATACAGAAGGAGAATATAGGCAAAGAGTTAACTTTTCATTGCAAAAGTAATGTTATCTAATACATCAACTATTTTTTGAAAACAAAGGCAAAAAGAAAAAGAAATAAAACAAACTATGCATCATAAGGGGTAACATTTTAGATAGAGAGGTATGAGTTTGATCTTGAGGTTTTAGGGATGGTTAAGGTTCTAAGAGGTGCTATTGCTCCTTGGACTCTTATTCCTTAGGCTTATCTATTGCATCTAGTTCATTGAAGGGAAGATCTTTGGGATCTTGACTCATCTCAAGTGGGACCTCTTGTTAGTTTTTAGTATTTGGAGTCCCTATTTTCATATTCAACCCTTTTACTATCCAATCTAGTGTTTGGTTGATGTCCTTTACCTCTTCTTGAAGTTTTGTAATTTTTTGATGTAAAAAGGTAGTGGAGGGCTCAACTCTTTGAATAACATTAGTAAGGATTTCCAATTGCCTAAATACCTTTTTCTCAAAAGGAGTGAGAGATGGAGCAGATGTAGCAGATGCACTAGTTCCAATTCCTTATACTACTTCAACCCTTACCTTAATAGCTTCTTCAACATCCTCATTTTCTTCTTCCTCTTGAGGAATCTTACCTTCCTTATGTACCCTATTGATCAATCTAGTATTAAGTTTTTGTAGGATCCCCATGCTTAATAACATCTTCTTACAAATGGGCTCATTGTGAGACAACTTTTCCAGCACTATATTCCTTTTTTCAAGCTTTTCTTTAATTTGGGAGATTTCTTTCACAAAATTTGTAATCTTTATGATGTAGTGAGCCATCAGAAATTCATTTTCCTTGTCCACTTGCCCATCTATTCTTTATATTAATAGTAAGGGAGTATTCACCTTCCATTTGTTCTTCATGCACCAGAAGTAGAAGAGATATGTTATGGTGCAGTTTCCATTGGATTGGCCTATACCATTGATGTTCTAAGTGATGAACCTGTAGGTAATCCTTAAGGCTTGACTCTTGATCTTAGAAGTTTTATTATTGTTGCATTGTAGTCACTTCTTCCATCAATTATGGACTTCCAAAACTAACTAACATTAACCTTGAAGGTTGGAAGAGGCTATGTGAGACCTTTATTAGATGCATCAAAGCACCTAGCCAAGTCATCTGATGTTAATGTGTATTTCTTCCCAAATAGTTTAAACTTTATTGTGCCCTCTTTAGCATATACTGCACAATTACTGCCTAGCACTTCTAGAGTTGTTAAGAACTCTACTATTAGATCCAGGTAAGAGGGTTCCCTATGATGGGAAAATAGCTCCCATCCAATCTCGAGCATTAACTCTTCAACTTTTTCAGCAAGCCCATACTTTTATAGGTCATTCCACTCTAAAAATTTCCCATCTCTAAGACGTCTCTTTAGAAATTTTAAAGCTAATTCCTTTTCCTTTTCACCTTTAAGATGAAATTACTAAACTATAAGAGGAGTTGAGGGTATAAGAGTGTGCTCAATTTTGGTGGTCTTCCCTCTCCCTTTTGAATCTTGGCCAATTTTGGAATTCTTAGATTCCTACCACAACGAAGAAGGTTCTACAACTCTTTTCTTCTATTAAGCTATCACTGATGCTAAATTTTCATCACTTTTAGAGCTAGAGTAAGAAAATTTGGTGGTTCTTTCTATCATGTTGCTTATATCTTTTGGTGAAATCTAGTTTGGGTGCCATTTGATTGTGTCAATGAGTGTTTGATGCAAGGAAATATGCAAAATTTTATAGAAAAAATTGAGAGATATGAGTATAAAGCAAAGCAAAGCAAAAAAGTAAAATGATTTTAAGGTTAGAAGGGGTTTAAATAGAAGTTCTAGGAGCTTCTTTTTCTAAAAGAAAAATATGACCATTGGAAGTGTTCAATGGCTATTATGAGTTAGGCAATGACTATTGGACATGATTGTTAACTTGCTCTTATAAGTGGTCTTCAACCAATGATGGTGACTAGTTTGCAACCACAAACAATGATCGTTGGAGATTCACAATAATTGTGAAAACCAACAAAATGTAAATAAGGAACTCACAAGCAGCACAACAGTTGTTGGGGGAAATGTAATAACTGTTGGCTATGTTTTTCAAATTACATTTAGTTCAAAAACAATTTAAAATCTTAGCTGATGAACGTTATTAATCAAATTCAATGATATAATCATGAATTCAATTAACATATGAATAGTCTAATCAATATCATACACAATTAAAATCTTTAGATATTGAATCTAAAGACTTTATTGGTGATCAATTCAAGCAACAATGATCAAGTATCATATAATAATGATAATAAATAGATTGAGAAGAAGAAGAACCAATTTGACGCTAATTTAATGTATTTCCATCAATCATACCGAGTTTTCTTTTGAAGAATTACATCCTTTCATCATAAAGAGGTTTAATAAAAATATTTGCCAATTGATAGTTAGTATCAATAAAATATAACACAATATTACCATTATTAGCATGGTCTATAAGAAAGTGTACAACAAAGGCCAGTTGCTACATACCTAGATTCACTAGTTGATAATGCAACTAAGTTTTACTTTTTGCTACTTTAAGACACTAAGCATCGAGCAAGTAATTTACATGTGCCTGAACTACTCTTTCTATTTAAGGTACACCCAGCAAAATCAACATAAAACATGCATTCAATTCAAATAAAGAACTCTTAGGATACCAAAGTCCTATGTTAGGAGTACTGACAAGATATTTAAGTATGTGTTTCACAATATGCAAATAAGGCTCTTTAGGATTAGATTAATACCTAGCACATAAGCAAACACCAAATGTAATATCAGGTCTAAAGCCTATGAGATAAAGTAGGCTACCAATCATACCTTTATATATCTTTTAGTCCACATTCTTACCATGTTCATCCATGCTTAGCTTGATTTTGGTGCTCATAGGAGTTTTGCATGGTTTGTTATTTTCGATGCCAAATCTTTTGATTAGTTTCTTTGTATATTTAGATGGGTTAATGTAGATTCCTTCCTTTCCTTGCTTGATTTATAATTTAAAGAAGAATTTGAGTTCTCTCATCATGCTCATTTCAAACTAACTTTTCATTACTTTAGAAAAATCTTCACATAAGCAAACATTAGTAGCATCTAATATGATATCATCTACATATATTTAAACTAACAATAGGTCCCTATTCTTTTCTTTAAAAAAGGGAGCTATGTCTACCAAACCTTTGGGGAAACCTTTCTTTATTAGGAAGTTGCTCAACCTCTTATACCAAGCTCTTAAGGATTGCTTTAAGCCATATAAGGCCTTAGTGAGCTTGAACACATGGTTAGGAAAACAATGGCTTCCAAAACTAAGGGGTTATTCAACATACACTTCTTCATTAATGTACCCATTTAAAAAATAACTTTTGACATCCATTTGATATAACTTGAAATTCGTGTGAGATGCAAATGCAAGTAAAATTCTAATAACTTCAAGTCTAGCTACAGGTGCAAAGGTCTCATCAAAGTTAATCCCTTCTACTTGGTTATAGCCTTTGGCTACTAACTGAGACTTGTTTCTAATAATAATTCCATGTTCATCAAGTTTATTTCTAAAAATCCATTTAGTTCTAACAATGGAATGATTATGAGGTCTAGGAACTAAAGTCTGCACTTTGTTCATCTCAAATTGGTTAAGTTCTTCTTGCATAGCAAAAACCCAGTGTTCATCTTTAATGGCCTCATCTATGGTCTTAGGCTTTATAAGTGACACACAAGCAACATTAGTACATGTATTTCTAAAAGATGATTTAGTTGTTACTCGACTTGATGGATTGCTAATGATAAGATCTCATGGATGATATTTATTGAAAATCCAGTCCATTTCTAGCTGAGTTTGCTCTTCACTAGGAGTATGAAGAGGTGGATATTCATTTCCTTCATTCCTCATGTCTTGTGGCTCATCCACATTTTTTCCTTCTTCTCCAATGTTTAGCTCACTCATATGACCTACAAGATTATCAATATCTTATTCTTTTCTTAAAGAATTAGGGTCAAATTCATTAAATACAATATGCATAGACTTCTGTATAACAAGTGTTCTCTTGTTCAAGGCTCTATACCCTTTTCTAGTAGTAGAGTATCCAAGCAAAATTCTTTCCTCATACTTAGAGTGAAATTTGCTAAGTTTTATTTAGTGTTTAAAATAAAACATTTGCAACCCAAAACTCTAAAATATGCAATATTGGGCTTTCTATTGTTTCACAACTCATATGGAGTTTTATTTAATAAGGGTCTCACTAAGGCTCTATTTAAGACATAACATGAAGTGTTTATAGCTTTAGCCCAAAAGTACTTAAGAAGATTGTACTCATTCAACATGGTTCTAGCCCTTTTCTGAATAATTCTATTCTTCATTTCTACCACACCATTTTGTTGTGGTGTTTTAGGAGTTGAGAAGTTGTGTGAGATACCATTCTCATTACTAAAACTATGAAACTTAGCATTCTCAAACTCTACTCCATGGTCACTTCTAATAGAAGAGATTTTCAAATCCTTTCGGTTTTAAATTATTTTGGCAAAGGTTTTAAAAGAATCAAAACAAGAATCCTTATGAGGGAGGAACAATACCCAAGTATATCTAGAGTAATCATCTCCTATTATGAATGCATAATGCATGGCTCCCAAGCTAGATACTTTGGTGGGTCTAAGTAGATCCATGTGAAGCAATTACAATGGTTTACAAGAACTTACCTTGTTCTTGGCGTTAAATGAAAATTTGATTTGTTTAACTCTTTGATATGCTTCATAAACTCCTTCCTTTGCAAACTTGGTTGCAGGTAGACCTTCAACCAAGTTTCTTCTCTTCAGCTTCTTGAGGAGTTCCATGTTACCATGTTATAGTCTTCTGTGCCAAGTTTTACGTTCATCCACTATAGAGACTAAACACTTTGCATTATGGTTAACAAGAGAATTTAAATTAATCACATAAATATTATGAACTCTTCTAACAATGAACAAAGTTTGGTTGTTACTCATCCTTAGGCAAACCATGCTTGCAGCTCAAATATAACTCTAAGGCCTTTATCACATAACTAACTTACACTTAACAAATTATGTTTGAGTCCATCAAAAAGCAGTACTTTATTAAGGATAGGTGAGTCATCATCCTTCCTAACTTTTCCTATGCTAATAATTTTAGATTTGCCATTGTCTCTAAAAGACACATTTCTAAGTCCTTCAATCTTCTACAATTGTGTGAAGAACTTCCTTTCTCCTGTCATATGCTCATCCATTATCAAGATACTACTTTGACTTTCCAACTTGAGATTTCAAGTACATCTGTAAAATAAGGAGGTCTTAAGTTCCCAAACCTTCTTAAGTCTAAGGGGCTTAGCTTTAGCCAACTACTTATCATGCCTTCTATAATGGCAATGATAGGCAATTTGGCTATATATGCCATAATAAAAACAATCACCAACAAAGTGAACAAGTGTCCTACTTCTAGGTGGAACATGTAACAACCATATTCATATTTGCTCTGATACCAATAAATGTAATGACCATTTGTGTTTACAAATCATGTTGCTCTGATACTATTTTTTTTCCACCATAATCTATAATGCTACAATCGGTACCTATCAGAGCACTCAACATCCGAGATTTGCCCATCAGCCCTGCGATGTCATACACACCAGAATTTGCACGTCTACCCCACGTATGCTTTAGCCATCTCTGATACCAAAACTGTAACATCTAAATTCATTTGTCAAACCAATAACTGTGACATCTTGTTCTCATTTGTAAATCAGCTTTGATACCATAAATTGTAATGTCACAATGTGGCTACAACTGGTACCTATCAGAGCACTCAACATCTGGGATTTGCCCGTCGGCCCCATGATGTCATACACACCGGGATTTGCACGTCTGCCCCACATGTGCTTGAATCCTTTGATACCAACAACTGTAACTACAGTCTTCAGTTGTAAATCATGGCATTTCATGTTCAGAAATGCATACACATTAAGGTTTATTCATCATACATATATAATCCCATATGTATTTAATGTACATATGTGTTAACTAATGTCAGGACCAGTGACCATAACTAGTTCCTATCAAATGTATGTACATGACGCAAGGAGAAAAAGTTGGAATTCAGCCGACGACCTGTGTTCCATATGTCTTTATGCAAGACTTTATGTACCAAAGTGTCCAAAGTCTATGCTTCAGTATTTGAAAAATAATTGCAATTTGGTGAGTCGCGACTCAGTGAATAAAAACAATAATCAAATCCTCATGGCATAATCCATAATCAAGTATCATCAAGATACATTGCAAGTATAACAATTGACTATGCATGTGCAAATGCAATAGCTTTGTTTTTGTCGTGACCTTACAAGGCAAACATTGCTCATGGGATATTCATATGATTCATGTAACATATGATTTGGGACCTATTGGTCCATCTTCCTATAATTCATTTGTAAGTGTTTGACAAGTCGGTCACAATACCCTTTTAGTTCTATGTGCAAGTGCTTATTCACAAATGATATGCCAAGTAATCATTAAGAGCATTTGATTATCACTTGGTATGTATTCCCATGTAACATATAACAATTCAATCATATACACATGTAATAGAACATAATCATAATATTCCCATGTAACACGTAACAATTCAATCATTCTCACTTGACTTATATTTTCATGTAACATGTAACGATTCAATCATATATACATGTAATAGACATAATCATATCATGCAATTATCACATACACCCATTGAATCCAATTATGGTTTTTACTCACCTTTTGATGTTACCGACCTTTACGGTAGGTTTGGTTCTCTCTCTATGGCTTCCTCAAAGTTTTGAGACCCTAGAATTTGATACATTCATGGTTACAAGTATGTCAAAATGATTATGAATGGTTGGTGCATGATCCATGCAAGTGGACCTATGATTATGCATATATTCCTAATAGGGCAGCCTGAGCTTGCTACACTCTCACAACAATAACTCTAGATATACTCATCCAAATAACTTGATTCTTTTTTTCAAACAAATTAGACACATAAACACACACCATATTCAAATTTCAGGTCAATATCAGACACACAAAAAATGTGGTGAATTTTTAAATGTTGCTCTATTGCAGTGTCCTCTCAGTCTGAGTAGGTCTTACTCTCTTGGGTGTATCTCAAACTGCACATTTCTAATTGTAATACAAATCTACCATCAGTTAAAAAATATATGAAGGAACATTTTTCATGTTTTACTCATTATATAATTCAGTCTATAAGGTCACGAAAACAAAGGACCAATCTCAGGATGAGCAGGTTTGTAACATGTTGCCAACCAATCATGATGAAGGGACAACATCTCAACAACCATACCGAATTTGGAAAACCCATTTCACAGGTATGTACATCATACATAAATTTACAACTTTTAAGTTTGGAAAATCATCAAATTCTAAATCTATGGCCATCAAATACATGGAAAACAGATTCAAAAGAAAGGTGGGTTTCACCCCGGTACATAGTCAGTCCCAATCAATGAGCCATAACTCTTTCCACACAGAAAATAAAAACTGGTTTGCAGGTGTTTAGAGAGGACATAATCCTACAAATTTAATGTTTTACACTTTGTCAAAATCAGAACATAAAGCCATCAAAATATAAGAAAACAGAAGACTGAGATAATCTCGGTTCGGATTTGACCTAGTCCTACTGAAGGGGTCATATCTCCTCATATACACAAAATCAAGCAAACCTGTTTCATAAACATTTATATGAGACATAAAGCTACAACTTTTATATTTTGTACTTTCCCTAATTCCTCTTCTAGTGTTACAAAATCATGGGTGCAAAATTCTGCTCTAACAGTAAAATCCAATAGAATCAGCTCTTATTCTCTTGGATTACAACTTCCATCCAAGAGATCTACCTCAATTACTCCATAATTCTCACTAACCATGCATGATTAATATGTCATAAGAGGTTAATTCCAGTTTAGAAAAAGATAAATTTACTTACCTATTGTCCCAAAATTGAAAAACCCTAGGCAGCTTACTCTTCTCCCTCTCTTCTTCTTCTTATTCTTCTTCTTCTTCTTCCTCTTCCTTTCTTTCTTCTTCTTCCTCTTCCTTTCTTTCTTCTTCCTTTGCTCTCTCTTTGTTTTTAGTATAACCCATTTTTTTTCCTCAAAATCTGACCCTAATGGTCTGTATTTTCAACTTAAATAAATCAAAAGATTGGGGTTGGTTTCCTATTGGTTGAAAGTTAAAAGTTTTGCTTTTTGTCCCTCTTCTTCACTCATTAAGCACTTCCATCCATCTCCTAATTCCTAGATACTCCTTATACTTTTAATTAAGTTCTAAAACACCATTATTTATGATACTATAATATGCACACAATATAAACGCTACATATATGTTCAAGTGTCCCCAACTGCAACGATGCTTCTAAATGTTCAAGTGTCCCCAAATGCAACCGTGCTTCTAAATGATTATTTATGTAATGCATATGTTCATGTGATAATGCCAATGAATGTGGCTAGGGACGTTACATCCAGTCCCCAATTCTTCACAATTAGGTCTCTTACTAACTCAAAGTGGTGTTTACAAGCTCACACCAAACTTGTACAAATGTTTTAATGGCTCACACATTGCCCTACAATTTGCGTTTCATGGCACAAAAACCTCACTCAATTTTTTTACAAAGGCTTACACTTTAACCTATTACAAGAGTTTGATAGCTAGGTTAACTCTCAAACCCAATTATAATGGTGTTTATTACTTATGCCTAACAATAATAACTCATATACAAATAAGAAGTTGTGAAGTAAATTTGCAAGAGTTTGGCTGCAATCAATGAAATTCTCTTACATTCATGTCTATTTGGTGGAGTATTTATAGGTAACAACCACCAAGGAGATGCTACTAACTATGCTTGAATCTCTAAGGTGAGTTAGGGAGATTTTTCATTCAATGTCTGTAAGATTGATTTCACTATCGCAAATTTCCAATTTGCACTAAGAAGATCGAAATCACAGTAAAGAACCATATTTTATGTCTAATGGCTAGTCCACATGGCATGCTGCTATTGGCATTCCAAGAAATATAGTCATTAAATTTGACTAACTAACCAAAAGTAGCAGTCACGATTAATATCCTTCTTAGATGCGACAGGGACCTCAAATACTTCAATTTGGTGAGGATAAATCACTTCCATAGGTCGTGATCTCGATAACTTTTTTGCCCTCGCGAAGTTTGATATCCCAATGGTCACCTTGGACACTTGGCATGTTATGGTTATAGATTTGGTTCCTTCCATTCAGCTACTAAATTCATGGTCACGACTTAGAATGCGAACACCACCACAAATCTTTCTGTATGACATTCAAGTCTTCCTTCGTTGGATTGCGGCTGCAATTTGCTCTACAAATTCATCTTGTCCAAGTTCATCCATCCATGTTGCAAGGTCGCGATTGCAATTTAGAAGTTCCTAACTGCAAATTTGGATGCTTTACTCAATGCTAGAGATTTAAACTTCCATCCAACTTTCAATGCAAACCTAACTTAAAAATAGCAAAAATAACACTTAAACAAGATATTAGTACCTATTAATCTTCATTTTCCAGATAAAAAAAGGCCTTTGACTTAGGTTTGACCAATCTAGTCCAATATTCTCCTTTTTTTTTTTTTATTTTGACAACTTAGATTGATTTTGCTTAAAGGAAAATGAATTGCATGAATGTGAAGATGAGATGGTAACGTTACTCTGATACCATTTTCTATCATAATACTAGTTGAGCAAATAAGTTTATCAAAGATTTATATTTTGAATTAGATTGCTCCTATTGCTACCCCTAAGCTTATACTTCCCTTGATAAAATGTCATGCAAATTATTTTACTACTATTTCTCTCCCCTTTAGCAAGATCAAAAAGAGAGTAGAATTGAAAATTTAAGAAAAATACATAGGTGACCAATGCATAAAACATATATTGGGATATAAAAGCAATCACACATGATAAACAAGTATATAAAATAAAAATGGCAAACACTTTTATTCATAGAAATAAAACAATGTGGGATTACATACTTACAAAAAAGAAAAACAAAAGAAATAAAAAAAAAGAAAATACTATAAGCCTATGAAAGACTAAAAGATTAGAGAGCTATCATCATCTGCAGAGTAAGCAATTTCTTCATCACACCATTCCTTATGCTTCATCCCCTTCTTCCACTTCTTGGTCTTCTTCTTCTTCAAGAGAATCCTCTCAATCTTTGAAATTAGGGAGGTGGCAAGGAGTAGCCCCTACCTTCTCTTGAAAATCCACCAAATCACTATAAAGTTGTGAAAGTAGAAGAAATCTCCTCTTGACCATCATCATAACTTTGCCCAGTTTCTTGTTTATTGAGGAGACAAAGATGGCAGAGGATTTGGTTTTAGGCTTAGGCTGGGGAGGTGGAATTGGTTAAGCACCATTTTCTTTGACAAGCCTTTTCCTCTTTGAGGGTTGAAGAGTTTCTAGCTTCTTATCCCTAAAAGAATCCAAGGTGTAGGCGTAAGAATAAGGATGTATGGCATTGGCATTTATTAGGGAGGGCAAGTCACAAAAGTTGTGGGATGGTAAGTACTTATTTATGAGGAATTTCTCATTTTCCTCATTGAGTGCTTCCATATATCGATAAATCGCTTTAACATAAAAGGGTAGACGAAATTGGCTTTTCAGCTTGGTACATGTGAATCAATTAATTCACAAGATATCGATCAGTTTGGATAGGTTTATTCTTGGTTAAATAGAAAAGAAAGGATGGGTCCTTTTGAGAGACCTTTCCTTACCATTACCTCTTCCATTGATAGAGAAGGTGATGATAAGATGAAAAAACCAATTGGGAAGGGTCCAAATATATTTGGTTAAAGAAGTTTTTAGGTTATACTTGGTTTCAATTGAGATCTCATACCAAAATTCTAAGTAAATAATGTCAAGTGCAGAGATGATGAAATTAAAATCTCCTATTTGAAGATTAAAGAGGTTGGAAAGTTGCTCAAAAGTGATAAAGAAAGGATCCCCAAAAGCCTTAAAAATCAACCCATAACCCTACAACTCAAAGTGACCGTGCATATGAATTCTCGAATGATCTCTTTGTAACTGGGTTCATCTCTAAAGATAAACTCATTCTAGCCCATATTGGATAGATAGACATGGATTTAATCCTTGATTCCAAGGGATTTAAGGAGAAAGGTTAAGGGAATCTTATTAGGTTGGATAATTTTGGAGGAATTAGCTTTGTACTAGTCCTTTTCCTCTTTTGGTGATCCCTTTTATCAAGTGAAGGGCAAAAAGATTAGAGGGTTAGGCTATGCCCTTTCCTTTCTCTGCTTTGCAAAGCTTTTTGGGAACCATTAGAGATGTGTAAAGATTAGAAAAGGTTTGAGGTAGAAGAATGAAAAGAGATGAAGAGATTAAGCGAAAATGAAATGAAATACTATTACAAGGGTTTGCATAGGCAAAAAATAGGTGTGAAAATGGTAAAACAAAGGTCAGATTTACAATTAATGAGGGGGTGCCATCGGTTGGCAGTTAAATCAGTTAATGCTTGGCAATTACTTGAATTCGCAATTGTGAAACTTAAGTCGCGATCGCTAATTAAAAAAATTTGAGTAACGCATAAAAATTCCTTGAATATCGAAGAGTCAGTGGTTAAAACTTTTGAAATTTGAAAAAAATTTATAGTGGAGAATTGAAATAGCGACAATGAAATGATGGGTGACATGAAGGTTTGACAAGAGGCTATAAATTGCGACTGTGAAAAGGAAGTAGCGACCGCTAATTACGAGGTAAGAAAAGAGATCATGAAAAGATAAGATTTGACCTTTATAGTTATGATCCACTTAATATATGGATGCTTAATTCATGAAAATTTTCATAGAGATGCACTTGTGCATTAAAGAATTAAGACATCCAAAGAAAGTATGGTACTCAACCATCAAATATATATAATCAATCATTCAAAACAATACATAAAAAAAAAAAAAAGAACAATCTAAAAGATCCAATTTTCACTCTAAGGAGCTTCCATCAAGCATTCCCAGCTCTTTCTTAATGAAGTTCATCCTTTCTTCGTTGAGAGATTTAATAAAAATATCCATAAGTTGATGATTAGTGTCAATGAACTCTAACACTGCATCAACATTTTGGACATGATCTTTAATAAAATGATGTCTAATGTCAATGTGTTTACTCCTATAGTGTTGGATGGGATTCTTTGAAAGATTTATTACACTAGTGTTATCACATTTGATGGGAATGTTATCAACAACTTTGTCATAATCCTTTAATTATTATTTCATCCAAAGAACTTGGATGTAACAATAACCCACAACCACATATTCTGCTTTGGTGGTGGATAAGGCAATTGCAACTTGCTTTTTACTAAACCAAGACACTAAGCATTCTCCTATGAATTGGCAAGTTCTAAAAGTGTCCTTTCTATCTAGCAAGCTACCAACATAATCCGCATCTAAATATCCTATAAGTCTAAAGAATGAATTTCTAGGATATCATAAACCTAAGTGCAATGTGTCGCGTAAATATTTAAAAATCCTTTTAACAGTATTAAGATGCGATTCTTTAAGGTAAGATTGAAATCTAGTACACATGCAGACACTAAACATGATATCAGGTCTAGAAGCAGTGAGATAAAGTAAAGAACCAATCATACCTTTATATCTCTGCTCATCAACAAACTTACCTGATTCATTTTTGTTTAGTTTGATGGTGGCACTCATTGGTGTCTTTGCTACTTTATATCCTTCCATGCAAATTTCTTAAGGATATCCTTTGTGTACTTGACTTAGTTGATGAAAATCCCTTTTTTGGTTTGCTTGATTTGTAGGTTAAGAAAAAACTTAAGCTCTCCTATCATACTTATCTCAAATTCCATAGTCATACACTTAGCAAAATCCTTACAAGGAGATTCATTAGTAACATCAAATATGATATCATCAACATATATTTGTACAATGAGTGTGTCATGATTGTTCTTTTTAACAAACAATGTTGTATCAACCTTCCCTTTTTCAAAATCATTTTTCAAAAGAAATGAACTAAGCCTTTCATTCCAACCTCTTGGAGCATGTTTCAAACCATAGAAGGTTCTATTCAACTTAAAAACATGACTTGGAAAAATATGAGATTAAAAACCAAAATGTTGCTTAACATAAATTTCCTCCTCAATGAGACTATTTAAAAATGCACTTTTAGCATCCATTTGAAAAAGTTTAAAATTCATGTGACATGCAAATGCTAAAAGAATCCTAATGGCCTCTAATCTTGCTATGAGGGTATAGGTTTCATCATAATCAATGCCTTCCTCTTTGTTGTACCCCTTAGCAACCAATGTAGCCTTATTTCTAGAAATGAAACCTTGCTCATCTAACTTATTCCTAAATATCCACTTGCATTCTACAATAGAATGTTCCTTAGGCTTAGGAACAAGTTCTCATACATTGTTTCTCTCAAATTGGTTAAGTTCCTCTTGCATAGCAATCACCCAACTTTCATCATCAAAAGCTTCATCAGTAGATTTTGACTTAAATTGAGAAACAAATGCAAGATTATTGTCTAAACAATTGAGTTAAGATCTAGTACTTACACCCTTAGAAGTATTACAAATGATTAAATCCTTTGGATGATGTTTGGAGAATCTCTAATCCTTAGGAAGATTCTATTGATGACTTATCTTCATCATGGGTTTTAGCAATCTCTCGAGCTTAACTCCAACTCCAATTTTCAAAGTCACTTATAAGATTATCAATAAGAGAACCTTTTCTAAGATCAAGTTTACTAGATTCATCAAACATAATATTCAGAGACTCTTTAATAACCATAGTACTTTTATTGAAAACACTATAGGCCTTGCTAAAGGGGGAATATCCTAGAAAAATACCTTCTTTACATTTGAATCAAAATTTCTAAGATTATCTTTGGTATTTAAGATGTGGCACTTACACCAAAAAACTCTTAAGTATGATAACTTAGGCTTTCTACCATTCCAAAGCTCATAAAAAGTTTTATTTATAATGGTCTTTTGAAAACATGATTTACAATATAAGATAAAGTATTAATGGCTTCAGCCCAAAAGTAATTTGAGCATAGTTTTAGGCATCTCTACTAATATTTTATTTTTCTTCTTTACAACACCATTTTGTTGTGGTGTTATAAGAGTTGAAAAATTATGAAAAATCTTATTCTCTAAGTAATAAGATTTCAAAGATTCATTTTGAAATTCTTTTCGTTGGTCACTCCTTATAAAAGAAATGAATGTAACCCTTTTCATTTTGAAATCTTTTTGGAAAACTTTTAAAAACATCAAAGGTTTCATGCTTATAAGCTAGAAGGATAACCAAGTAAACCTAGCGTAATCATCAACTAGGACAAGTACATAATATTTTTCACCTAAACTAGTACTCCTAGTAGGTCTAATCAAGTCCATATGGATAAGTTAAAAAGGTCTAGATGTACTTATAACATTCTTTGCTTTGAAAGTGAAAGTGAAAGTGAAAGTGATGAAAGTGAAAAGGAGGAAGAAGAGTTTGTCATGCTCTCTAAGAGGACCAAGGGGCTTATAAAGAGAAGGAAAAAAAATAAAGAACCTTAAGAAGACATCATTTAACTTTAAAGAGAAAAAGAATGATGTAACTTACTTTAAATGTGGGAAGTAAGGACACATCAAATCCAATTATCACAATTTAAAGAAGAAAAAAAGTGGGATAAGGAGAATAAAACAAAGGTTCAATGCAACTTAGGATTATGATTCAAGCGAAGATGATGGCGATGAAGAGGTTGCCAACTTTTACTTTATGGCTCGAGAGGACTCCTTCAATGAGGTAAGTACACCATCTCAATCTCGTGATGATTTTAATTCATGTGAGGATGAGGATGATGAGCTACTTGAAGCCATGTCTTTGAGATGTGATAAATATAAATAAAAAATGAAAGTTTGTAAGGAAAAATGTTTCAAACTAGAGGATAATTTCAAATGCTTAAATGATTTTATTTATAGCTTGAGAACCTCTAATGAGGAACTCAAGAAATCTATATAAGAAATTACTCAAACTCCATCCTCTATTGATTTCTTAAGAAATAAAAATGATTCTTTAAAAAATGAATTGATTGAGTTGAGAAATTCCTTCTCAAAATTTCGTAAAGGGAATGAAGATTTAGATACACTTATTGTATCTCAAAAACCACCCCTTGTGAAACATAGTCGTAGGTTTAATGGGGCTTCTTCAACTACATCCTCCCCTCCCATCTTCATAAAGCTTCTACACTTGAAACCTCTACTATAAAGGTGATTAGAAAGAAAAGTGCTCTTAGCACTAAGCCCTCTATGCCTAAAGGCAAGGTAAAGGGACCCCTAGGTGTAAAGACTAAGCCTCAAAGAGTCTATCATGCTTTCATGTATATTGAAAGGCATGAACACAAACACACCTCTTCCACTCCTTACCATTATTACCCTTGCATACGTGTACCTAATCATGACATGATAAGACCCCTTACTCATGCCAAAGGCACTTATAGAAGAAAGACTTATAAGTTTAAGCCTTAATGTCACTAATGGATGAGATATGGGAATATAAAGTTATTTTTGCTTTATTAGGAAGGCTCACCTTAAACTAGAGGACCTTTATAAGTCTAACCCCTAAGACCAAGTATGCTTAGGCACTTAAATAAAGACAAAATTTCTTTTGTGATTGTAGGTATGCTTGGAAGCCACTGATGAGGAAGACAATGATTACCATATGGATAATAGGTGCTCAAAACACATGATAATAAATAAGAAGCTATTCACATCCATTAAAGAAAAGGATGGTGACAATGTAACATTTGGAACAATGCTAAAGGTAAAGTAATTGGCATTGGCATAATTAGTAAGAAAGGTTGCCCCATTATTGACAATGTACTTTTAGTTTATGGTTCAAATCATAACCTTTTAAGTGTAAGTCAACTATGTGACAAGGGTAACAAGGTTATTTTTGATTTTATAGAATGTCTTGTCACCACGTTAGTTGATGAAAATGTAATCTTCAATGGTGAGAGACAAGGCAACACATACATAATTGACTTAGACAATTTAGCAAAACTAATCTTTAAAGTGTATTGTTTTCATTAGCAATGAAACATGGCATTGGTAAAAAAAATTTGGGCATACAAGCAAAGAGCTTCTTCAAAATTTATCCAAAGAAAAGCTAGTTGAAGGTCTTCCAAAGCTCGAGTTTGCTAAGTACAAGACAAGTGGACCATGTAAAATGGGAAAATAACATCAAGCAAACCTATAAGCCAAAAAATGTTATAAGAACTTTTAGGCCTCTTTAAGTCTTTTACATGGACTTAGTTGGACTAAAAATGCTAGCCTTAGTGGAAAGCATCATGCATTTATCCTATTTGATGATTTCTCTAGGTTCATTTAGGTTAGTTTCTTGGTTCATAACAGTGATGCTTTTAAAAGTTATACAAAAAGAGTTCAAAATGAAAAGGGTTACTTCATTTCTTCTATTAGTAGTGATGATAGAAAATAATTTCAAAATGAACTTTTTAAAATCTATTATTTGGAGAATGGGGATTTCACATAATTTTTTGGCTCCTAGAACACCACAACAAAATGGTCTTATAAAGAGAAAGAATAAAATATTGGTTAAGATGGCTAGAACTATGCTTAATAATTATTCTCTTCCAAAATACTTTCAGCCCAAAGCCATCAACACCTCTCATTACATTGCAAATAAAGTTTTTAAAAGACTTATTCTAAATAAAAAAAAAAATCTTATAAGCTATGGAATGGAAAAAAGCCAAAGCTTTCATACCTTAAAGTTTTTGTATTCAAATGCTACATCTTAAATACCAAAGACAACCTTAGAAAATTTACCTTTAAAATTAATAAAGGTATTTTCTTAGACTATTCCACCATTAGTAATGCCTACAGAGCTTTCAACAAAAAGTCCATGGTAGTTGAAAAATCTATGAATGTTGTTTTTTTATGAATCTAGTAAACTTGATATTGGGAAATGTACTATTATTGATGTTGTTGTAGGTAACTTTGAAAAGCTGGAGCTTAACTCTTCACCAAATGAGAGTGATTGAAATTGATGAGTAAGAGTCATCTCAACAGTTAGAGCAAGTTTAACCCTAGGAAGAGAAGAACTAAGTTCAAGAACTATCCAAGGATTAGAGGTACTCCAAGAATCGCCTAAAGGAGCTAATCATTAGTGAGACCTCTAAGGGAGTAAGTACTAAATCCCAATTAAATGCATTAGACAATAATCTTTCTTTTGTTTCTTAAATTAAGCTAAAATCAATTGATGAGGCTCTTGAAGATAATTATTAGGTAATTGTTATGCAAAAGGAATTCAACCAATTTGAGACGAATAAAGTATGGGAGCTTGTTCTTACCCTAAGGAATACATAATTGTAGGTTGTAAATGGGTGTTTAGGAACAAGTTAGGTGAGCAAGATTTCATCACTAAAAACAAAGCTAGATTGGTTGCCAAAAGGTACAATCGAGATAAAAGAATGACTATGATGAAACTTATGCCCCTATTACAAGATTAAAGGCCATTACATTTCTTTTAGCATATGCATGCCACATGAATTTTAGGCTTTTTAAAATGGATGTCAAAAGTTCTTTTTTAAATGGCTTTATTGTGGAAGAAGTTTATGTTAAGCAACCTTCAGATTTTGAGTCTTATGATTTTCCAAACCATGCTTTCAAACTAACTATGGCCTTAAATGGTTTAGAACAAGCTCCTAGAGCTTAGTATGAAAGGTTTAGCTCATTACTTATGAAAAATGATTTTAAAAAGGGAAGGTTGACACAACATTTTTTTTTGTGAAAAGGCAAGACAAGGACACCTTAATCATTTAAATTTATGTTGATGATATTATATTTGGTGCTTGATGATGGATTAGTACAATATAAATAACCTCTTAAATTGCAAGCGCATAGGTCATCAAGTAATAAAGTGTAAAAGAGTATAGATATCATTTCCATAAGGATCAAAATTAAGCACTAAGCATCTTATTCCTTGAATTATTAGGAAAATTAATAAAGGATGATGAATAAAATTGTAAATAAGAAAATTAAATTAAACACTAATATTAAAGAGAGATAATTAGTGGTTGAGTTTGGCTAGGGTTCAACTTCACTTGATGACCATTTATTGGTTTCCTAATCCTTACCTAATTGTTTCATGCATCATGTGCTATTATTGAGTCACTATAGTGATTAATTAATCCGTCTCGCATATAAATTGACATATAAAAGTATGTTAAGCTAAAGGTTTTACAACTCAAGCAAAACATCATGCAATTGCCTCACAAGACAATAATCAATGGATAACAATAGTTTGTTAAGGTTCCTTAACTCAACAACAAAATAAGGGAATTATTAGAGGTTTTATTCTATTAAAAGCATGTCTCTATTGTCAATTTTTGGAACAAATGCGACTAATAGATAATTAATCAAAAGTAAAAAGCACTCAACAACTGCTAACACAAGTAATAAATGAAACCCAAAGGATTTAGACTAAGAAAAACCAATATGAGTCACACAAATCCATTTATAACCATAAGTCAAAGATAATTAGCTTATAATGGAAGAAAGAGAAGAATAAATAATCAAACTAATGATATTTGAAGCAATGGACTTCAGTTCTTAAAGCTCTTAAATGATTATCTTCTTACTCATCTTTACTCCTAAATCCTTGTTTGATTTATTTCTTTGCTTTTTTAGTGGCTATTTGATACCCTAGATTGGCTAGTGCCCCCCTAATTTATAAGGTTTTACCTCCTTAAATAATGCTATTGATGTATATACTAAGCAAGAACCTTGAGGTATTGAAAAAGAAAGAGTTTGGAGAGCTTTAAAAATATTGGTTTTAGGTTTCTAAGGGTGCATGACCATGCGTCAAGGGTGTGCACTTTACATGCATTTTGCCTGACTTTGTTTTCTTGGTTCCATAGCCATGCCTCAAAGGTATACAATTGTGCATTTTTACAATAAACTTTTGACTCTAAATATGGTCAAATTAGGTTAAGTGCAAAACATAAAAGTTGTAGCGCTGTGTGTTTAGATTTACAATGGCTTATAAATCACCTTATTTGGAGCTTTTTAAAGGGATATATTCTTAAAATACACTGCAATGCTCAAAATTGCAACATAGGTTGCATTTTTTTTTTTTTTACTTTGGCCACTTTTCTCCTTTTTAATCTTACAAACACAAATTTACTTTCGTAAGGTTCTTTTATAGGTTAAATTCAATTAAGAACTCAAATTTTTTAAGAGAATTAAACTATAAAATATATGAAATTATGCACCAAATAAATTTCCCCATACTTAAACTCTTACTTGTCCTTAAGCAAAAACTAATCCTAATAAAGTCCAATAATTCAAATGATTAAAAACCTGTTACAAGGTCTTAACGAGAAGTTTATCTCAATGATAACCAAAATTTTCATCAGTTAAGCAAATACATTTATAACAACCATAAGTTCTTAACTAACATACTTTATTTATAATCAATTAACAAAATAGAGCGTGAGTGTGTCCTAGCAACATATTTCATTCAAAATTTCAGCTTCTAATCACACATAACTTAAGCAAAATTCAAGTTTGACTTCTTAGAAGTCACACATTACCATAAGTAAGACTATCTTACCTTTCTCCACTAATGTAGATTGTAGCAACTTAAGGATCATAAGGTCTTTTAGACTTGTAATGTAAGGCTAGGATTAAGGCTACAAAAAGTGGTCAAGTCCAAAGATAAGAGAATGATATCAAAACATGAGTTATACCAATAATGCAAATTGTAATTGTAATTAATGAGCGCATCTATCATGTTCATTCCTTGCAAGACTTTCAAAAATACATCCATACATATGCATACTTGTTCATGGTGACTATTCTTCTTTCATTGTTTTTATTTTCTTTTTTCTTTATTATTTTTTTCTTCATTTTTTCTCATTTTTTCTTCTTTTACTTTCTTTTTTTTTTTTCTTTTCTCATACTTCCCACCTCCAAACTTGTCTTAGACTTTATGCTTATAATTTTACAACTAGCATGTTTTTCTTGCAATACTTGTAATTATACACATAAATAACAATTTACACCATCATATAACTATATTCTAACTTATTCTCTTGATAGGGGGTAAAAGATCATTCATGTCATGTGATTATAATACGGGTAATGGGTTAAAGAAAGAAAAGGCTAATTGTACTCATAAGTGAGTATCTATAATGGCTAAAAAAGGTAATAAATGTCAATGCATATTAAAAGTATAGATGGGGGTTAAATGAGGGGGCCAAAGAATGCCTCATCTTCTCCCTAAAATTGCTAAGTCTAGGATTTTAACTCAAAAGATGGTCTAACATGTTCTAGCAAATGTACAAGATCCACTTGCTTAAATCATGCATAATTATTAATTTCATTCTCAAAATCCATATCTCACTAAGGTGTGTTGAAATTGTTCTATTGTGATAATTAACTATAAATCAAACATACTAACGAAGACCATGCTATTATCATAGACACATTTAACTCAATTGATTCAATATGTGGTTATCAAATTCTTCATTAATTATTTACCTTTAGACCTCAAAACTATCCCTTAATCATCTAAATTATCAAATTTTAACATTCAAAGCAGAAATTAAGCATATGAAATCCCTAATTCTACCAAACTTAAATTCATCATTGTCCCTAATTATGCAATGAATGCAAAAAGGATAAGATGGGCAAAGAAACATTACCTTAATAGAGGCAAAAGAAATAAAATCTATCATTAAGATAAGAATCAAGAAAAAACTAAGAGTAAACATAAATAAAAAAGACATATAAAATAACAAAAAGAAAAGAAACATGCTAACATAAGGTCATTGGCTTGACCCCAAAGACTTTTCACTTAAGTTTCACCTTTGGTTTGTGATTTGTCCTTCATTAGTATAGGAAGCATGCAATTTATTTGACACAAATCCCTTAAATTAATGATGATCCATTCTAAATGTATCTTTCTTTCTCTTGAACTTTTTTCTTTTTCTTAGTTTATGTCATCAAATATTAGAACATATGAGGTATTTGGCTCTCTAAAATATGCATGATCATAAAGATGAGGCAATCAGTTTAATTAAATAAAATGCAAAAGAAAAGGGGGAATCTTTATTACCTTATTACATATCAATCCATCAACAAGATATAGAGAAGATGGGTTGGAATCATGAATTTCAAAAGGAAAGGATTACTTACCTTACATTCTTTAACAATAAAATCTTCTTCATTTCTTACCATTTTAGATTGTTCAAGCTCGAAACTTCCTCCTTTTTTATGACAAATTTCATGCATAAGCTCTTCTTTTTCATTAATTCTCAAAAATCTCTCCTTCTCTACAAGTGGCTTTCCTTATGGTTTACCTTTCTCGAAGAGCTTTTTTTCTACTTATCTAATCTTAAAGGAAAATAGTAAAAAGCACATAAGGCTTATGAGGCACATAAGTATCAACTTCCTTCTTTGGATTGTCTTCCTTGAAAAACTTTTTGTTCTCCTTATATTTCTTTAATATTAAAGGAAAAGGTATATGAGGCACATAAGGATTGACTTCCTCTTTTGAATTGTCTTCCTTTCTTATCTCTTTATCCTTGTATTTTTCATTATTGGGTCCTTCCTCCTCTTTCACCTTTGAATTGATCTCCTCAGTGCTCCTTAACATAATTTCCTTAACTTGCTAGATAAGATTGGGCTCAAAAGTACTAGGTAAGGTCTCATGAGATATAAAGTTAAAATCAGTATCCATTGGTCCCATTTGAATCTTAATGTTATGGAAAGTAGAAGAATAGTTTTATGGCTTTGCATCTAAGCTTTTTATCATCTCATCATGTTTTCTAACCTAACATCAATTTTGGTGATGAATTTCTCTAATAGGATTTCTAAGTGAGACTTTTTCCTCTTGGGGTTGGTACATTAATGGTTGATGAAAAATTAAAGGACTTATCATCTCATCCTATTGTACTAACCAAGCTTCAGTTTTTATGATGAATTTCTCTAATAGGATTTCTAGGTTAGACTTTTCCACTTAGGGTTGAAAGCTCGATAGATCATGAAAAATAGGGGGAGCTTAAAGATTAGGGTTTAAATCATTGTCATTTAACCAAGAAAAGTTAGGGTGGTCTTGCCAACCACAGTTGTAGGTATTATAAGAAGGATCATAGGATTAGTGATTGAAATTTCGAATATAACATACTTAACCATGTGTAAAAGAATTCCTTATTTGATAAGTTATACTTATATGACCAATCTCCCTACATAATTCACATACCACTTGTCCTTGTGTGAAAGGATTCTCCATGTGGCATGTTATGAACCTATGGCCAACCTTTCCATAAAATTCATATACCATATGTCAAAAAGAGAAAGAACCCACATTAGAAGTCATGGAATTTAATTGCTTGGAAAGGATAAATAACTCTTATAGAGACTTGAGCATATCAATGTCATGATGTTCTAATTAACTTAAAAAAAGAAAAAAAAAACTATACAAGAATAAAAAGAAAATTCTAGATTAATATATAAATAATTACTTAGTATTAATATCGTTGATCCTTAGCAATGATGCCAAAAACTTAATGACGAGTTAGTGCAGTATAAATAACCCCTTAAACTGCAAGTGCATAAGTCATTGAGTAATAAAGTGTACAAAAGTACATATATCATTCACATAAGGATTGAGATTAAGTACTAAGTATCTTGTTCCTTATATTATTTAAAAAATCAATAAAGGATGATGAATAAAATTAAAAATAAGAAAATTAAATTAAATGCTAACAATAGTGAGAGATAATTAGTAGATGGGATTGGCTAGGGGTTCAACTTCACTTGATGACTATCTATTGGTTTCATAATCCTTGCCTAATTGGTTCATGCATCATATGTTATTATCAAGTCACTACGATGATCAATTAATTTCTCTCGAGTAGAAATTGACATATAATAGCATGTTAAGCTAAAGGTTCCTCAATTCAAAAGCTATACATCATGGAATTAAGATAAGACACTATGGATAACACTGGTTTGTTAAGGTTCCTCAACTCAAAATAAGGGAATTTTTGAAGGTTTCATTCTATGAAAACATGTCTCCATTGTCGATTCATGGGACTAATATGATTAATGGCTAATTAATCAAAAGTATAAAGCACTCAACAATTACTAGTACAAGTAATGAATGGAACCAAAAAGACTTAGATTAAGAAAAACCAATATGAGTAACATAAAATCCATTTACAAACCTAGCTTAAAGATAATTAGCTCATAATGGAAGAAAGAGAAGAAAAAATTAAACTAATGATATTTGAAGCCATGGACTTTAATTCTTAAAGTTCTTGAATGATTACCTTCTTACTCATATTTTCTCTTAAACCTTTGCTTAATTAATTTCTTTACTTTTTGGGTGTCTGTTTAATGTTCTAGATTTGTTATTTCTCCTTTAATTTATGGGGTTTTACCTCCTTAAATAATGCTATTGAGATGTATACTAAGTAGGATGCTCGGGGGATTAAAAAAGGAAGAGCTTATAGAGCTTTAAAATCCTATTTTTGAGTTTCTAAGGGTGAATAACCATGCGTCAAAGGTGTGCATTTTGGATGCAATTTGCGTGATTGCTTTCTTGGGTGCACAACCATGCTTCGAAGTCACACGACCATATATTTTTGTGATCAACTTTTTGACCTTGAAGATGGCTAAATTGGGTTAAGTGCAAAACGTAAAAGTTATAGCCCTATGCCTTATCTTTCCAATGGATTTTAAATCACCTCATTTGGAGATTTTAGATGGAGATATGCCTAAAATACTAAGTAGTGCTCAAAATTAGAACTTAGGTTGCCTTTTCTTGATCTTTAACCACTTTTCTCCTTTTTAACGCTATAAAACATAAATTTACATCCATAAGATTCTTTTATAGGTTAAATTCAATTAATAACTATAACTTTTAAAGAGAATTAAGGTATAAAATATATTAAATTATGCTCCAAACAATGCTACTAATGAATCTCTTTGTGAAGAGTTTGCTAAATGCATGACTATGGAATTTGAGATGAGCATATTGGGTGAGCTCAAATTTTTTCCTTGGCCTTCAAATCAAGCAAAGCAAAAAGGCATCTTCATCAACCAATCCAAGTATATAAAGGAACTATTCAAAAGGTTTGGGATGATGGATGCAAAGTAATTAAGAAACCAATAAGTGCATCAATTAAACTTGACAAGGATGAATCAGGGAAGCCCACTGATGAAAAGAAATATAGAGGTATGATTGGATCTCTCATTTGTCTTATCACTTTTAGACCCGATATGATTTATAGTTTTGGCTTATGTACTAGATTTTGATAATGTCTTAAAGAATATCATTTGCATGTGGTAAAAATAATTTTGAAATATTTACAAGGCACCATGCATTTAAGATTATGGTATCTTAGGACTTTAACTTTTAGTCTTCTTGGATATTGGATATGAATTATATTAGTATTTATTTTGTTTGGTAAAAAGAGCACTTTCAAAACTCACCAATATTATTAGTGAATGCTTAGTTTCTTGGTTTATCAATAAGCAAGTTTTGGTTGTCTTATCCACTGTAAAAGCAAAATATATGGTGGCAGATTATTATTGCACTAAGTTCTTTGGATGAAACAATAGCTTAAGGATTATGGTAATGATGTTGATCACATTTTCATCAAATGTGACAACACAAGTGTAATAAATCTTTTAAAGAATCCCATCCAACATTCAAGAAGTAAACACATTGACATAAGATATCATTTTCTTAAAGATCATGTGTGAAATGGTAATGAGGTGTTAGAATTTATTGACACCAACAACCAACTTGCAGATATTTTTACTAAATCCTTAAATGAAGAGAGGATGAACTTCATAAAAAGGGAATTAGGGATACTTGATGGAAGCTTTCTTATGTGAAAATAGATCTCATTTTATGCATTCATGATTACTTGATTACTAATGTTGAGATATTTGATATGTATGATTATTAAGCATTTGGAGTGTTGTTGTATAAATTGATTCAATTTGCATTTGAGATTCTTTATGTTCAATCACATGAATTACACATCAAAATATCAAATTGATCACTCTATGTTTAGGTCATTTATAAAAAATTCTATTTTAAAATTGTTTTGAAAAGTGGTTTGTAAATCATGATCAAAACTGGTAATCACGGTTGTTATTTATAGGTTTTTATGATTTTCAAAGTATTTTACAATTCACATTTGCGATTTTATAATTTGCCACCACAAAAATTCAAATTAGAAAATTTTTAAAATTTTCAAATCATTAACTTCGTACCTTTCTAAGGATTTTTTGTTTGTTACTTATATATATATATATTTTGCAATATATGTTCATGACACGTGTATAGTGGTTCATAACTTACGTGTAACTGTTAGGTAATGACCAGTCATCACCTAAATGGTTCACCCCCTCATTTAATGCATTTCTAGCTAATTTTCAACTTTTTTGTACATATTTTTTTACCTATTTAAGTCATTTTAACACCTTTTCATTCACTTTTTACATCCTTCTTCATCAAAACTCATCCCTCACTCAAGTTTCCCTCTTCTTAAAACTTTCTCTAATCTTTCGACCTTTTTTTACCATTTTCCTTATGGCTTTAAAAAAAAAGCATAAAAGTTAAGAAAGGAAAGGGCATAGCCCAAACCTCCTCCCCTCTTCCAAGAACTACTCTTCAACTCCACCTTATGAAAGGAGTAACAAATGGGGAAAAAAGGTCTAAAGACAACATAAAAAAGTGATTCAACGAAATAAAATCCCTTCAGAGTTTCTCCTTACCATCCTCAGCTTTGAAGGTGAAATCAAGGCTTTTCTTTCCATCATAGGGGAGATTGAATTCATCTTTCATGAAGAGCCTAGTTATGAAAAAGTTGTGAGGGACTTCAAGTGCACAATGTAAATAAGCAAGAAGGTCAGACAGAGGATGGTATGTGTGGATTAGTTTTTAAATACTTTGGTGAAGAATACTACATCACTACCGATAAATATGTTCTCTTTTAAAATCCCAAATATGAAACATTATCCCTTTCAACCTCTCCTCTCTTGATCTCATTTATTCTGATTTTTGATGTGAAACCTCCATTGAGAAAAAGCATGACCCTAAAAAGTCATTGGCTAAAAATATCAAGACATTAACCATTTAGCTTTTTCATCATATCATCACCTTCTCAATTGATGTTAAGGGAGATGGCAATAAAAAGTCTGACAAAAAGACTTTTCTTTCTATTTTGTCTTCTAAAAAATAAGCCCATCTATGAGCGCCTCAAGTTGTGTCACTTGAACTAGTACAATCTTACTTGTGACTCTATCTTTTTATCAATCAATGAGGGATCGAAAGGACGAAGGTCTTTACATTGGTAATGACCCTAAGGTATGGCACAGGTTTGGATCAATAGGGGATCCTTTTAAGCCTTATGTTAGTTCAAAGCATTAAGTCCAAATTAATGGTCATTAAGGGACCAAATATGAGATGACTCATTAGTGCCATCCCTAGGTAATGCGAAGTTGCCACTCGACTTTGTTCAGGACAAGAATCTAAGGAAGACAACATTTAAACCTAATTTATGTC
Source organism: Omphalea diandra (assembly GCA_949677035.1). NCBI lineage: Eukaryota > Viridiplantae > Streptophyta > Magnoliopsida > Malpighiales > Euphorbiaceae > Omphalea > Omphalea diandra. The sequence continues at coordinate 48,485 of CATIWR010253939.1, forward strand.
ATATAAAAGGCCCATTTTGTCTTCATCCAATCAGAGATCGGGTTTAAAAATTGGGTACAAGTTAGGGAAGAGGTTAGGCACCCCAAATAACCCAGATATTAGGATCCAGCCTTTGGGCATCTTTAGTTCACTTTTAATATTTTAGTCGAGTTATTTATTAGTTTAATTAATAGTCTTAAGCACGCTTTGAGCACAATCAAGCCATTCCATCAATCCAAAAGCGAGAGGGGTCATGCATTATGGTATAGGGATGATCACACATATCCATACATTCATTCATTCACATCATGCATAATTAAGTGGGAACGGGGGCATGTGATATGGCATAGGGATTAAGCATGAATTATCATCCATTCACATCACACTCATCCTCATTTATTTAGGATGATGAATAAGACCATAATCATGGTCTAATTTACTTAAAAACACCTATACTAAAGAAAATATACAAGTTAGTAAATGAAAAAAAAAATGACAAACCAAATAAACTTAAAGCACAAGTAATTAATGTATCACATGTTACCATTTCTCCCATGTAGGGGTGCCTACTTATACATCTAAGTCCCTAGTAAACATACTCCAACACCATAAAACCAGTAAGAAAAATAAGATCAAAGAACATGAACCATGGGCATCAAAAGAAATAAACATGTAATACCAGACATCTAGAGGATGTTTAATGGTATAAGGCAAAAACTCATCACAAGAGGGATCTTAAGATTGAAGAATCCTTTCCCTATGTATCTTTAAAAAAGCATATGTACCATTAACCATGTAGGGTTAGCGTACAACACAAGAATGGGGAAAATTGAGGGCTAAAATACTATTCACATATTATAAACAAAACATAATTAGAAAATAGCTCTCAAAGTCATTGGAACCTCAAGTTCCTTGCATAATCACTACCTAAAAATGATTAAAAATAGAATCATAATCATCACATTAAATTTCAAATAAAAGAACATGAAACCTTACATAAAGAAGATTGGTGGAATCACTTTAAAATCATGCCAAAGTTTCACTTTTAAAATGAATAGGAGTCCTAGAGTGTTATACCACACCCTATTATGTAGTTGGAATAATAAGACATCTCATAAAAGAATTTTGAAAAAGGGAGAGATCCTGATGGAGAAGGAAAAAAAACTTTGCAATTTATTTACTAGAGAAACTAAGATGTACAACCTAAGATGAGGGTTGTATAACCCAAAGGCAAGGTTGTACAACCTACAAATAAGGCTATATAGCCTTTGTTTTTTAGGCTTTTGAAAATAGAAACAAAATAAATATAATGAAGATAGGATGTAAAAAGGGGTTCTAGATGCTTTGTTTGATGTTTTTATGCCCTTAAAGGATCACTATGTATTCAATATCCTCTAAAATGCTAAGAAATGCACATGAAATGCAAGATTAAGGCCTTGTTCTACCTTGGAATGAGTTAGAGTAAGTTAGGGTTTAGGGTTTTTCTGCTAAGTATGCTTTAAGGATGAATTTAAGCAGAGTTTTGTTAGGGTTATCCAACCTCTCCCCTTTTTAACTAGAAAAGGTATTTATATGTGATGGATGAGTGCATTAAACTTTAAAATGGTTATGGTTGCACTATGGCTATATCTAATCACAAAAAAAGAGATGAATCTCCTAGAATTAGAGTTTACATGAAACCTGTACAACTAAGAAAGGGTTGTACATCCATTTTTTAGGGTTGTATAACCTTAAGGTTCAAGGGAGACAAATTCTTGAATATTCCAAGGGCTAGGGTTTAAGGAAGGGTTTTATAATCCTATATGTGGGTTGTAAAACCTTGATTTTTATGTTGTATAACCCTGCTTTATGGGTTGTACAACCTATATGCTCAGGTTGGTAGCTTGGGTTGTAGTTGTGAGCTTGGCTTTAAACTTTTCTAAGGTTTCTAAAGACTTATCTTTTTCTATGGCAATTCCTTTTGCATTATGAGGGATGCATTAAGAGATTCTCATCATCGAGCTCTATATCTAAAGATCTAGAATCTTATGCTTATAATTTACCCTTGCTTTGCAGGGCTTGCAAAAAAACATTTGAAAATGATTGTTTGAACAAGTCTCCACAAGTAAAGTAACGAATGTAAACATTAGTAAGGATACCAATGGATATAGGTCTTTAGCAACTCCTCGAGTAGGTATTAAAGCTTGTTATGAAAGCTTTTTGATAGGTACCAAGTGTTTTTATATGTTTTAACAACTTCTAATAGGCACTAAAGTGATTTTAATAGTTATCTAACAAGTACCAATGTTTCATATGCCTCAGTAGCTTTTTAGTAGATATCATAGTGATTTCAACATCTATCTAGCAAGTTTCGTATGCCTCAATAACTGTCTGATAGGTACTAGTTTCTTGTGTGCTTTAGCAACTTTCTAGCAGGCACTAATGTTATTATAGCAACTATCTAGTAGGTATAAATGTTTTATATGCCTCAGCAACTTTCTAGTAGGTATTGGGTTTCTTACGATGCCTAATATTAGTCTTGGATGGTGATAAGACAACCGAAGTGGGGGATGAATTGGGTTGTAAATAAAAACACGAACACATAAATGCGAAAGTAATAAACATAAATCAAATATAGAGTTTTTATAGTGGTTCGATAATGTGACTACTTTACTCCCCAGGCTGAGGAAGGACCTTCCATTTTTCAAGCTCAAGGATAACCTTTACAATCACTCTCTTTTATAAGGAACAATAAAGCCAACCTTACCCCTTGGTATTTTTTTAGGTACAATACCAACCTTTATAACCACTAGTAAGAATTAATCTATGCAAAGGCAATGCCTCTCAATTAGATAGCAAATACATTTTTAGTGCTTAAGAAAACCTTCTCTCAAAAAAGTAATAAAAACAATCTTCACTCTACCTAAATACAAAGCAACACCACAAAAGGTTTGCATAGAGTTACAAAGATGTTCTCTATATTTTTACAATTGTTCTCCAAAGTTTCGCTAATCATTTAGTCTTTAAAAAATGCTCCTTATGTAGCTAAACTACAAAACTAGACGTTGGAGTACTTGAAGTTAAGTCTAACAACTTTTTTTTTCAAAAACTAGTCATTAAAGGTGACAATGCCCGTTGATTCTCTACAACACCCATTGAACTTGTAGTGGATAGCTCCAACTCCCATTGACAATATTTCAATACCCATTTATCTTAACTTGAATGCATGTTAGCTTATGATCAATGCCTGTTATAGATTTCCTAGAATGCATGAACTTGATGCTCTATTTTTTAAACTTTGCACTGTTATTTTCCACGCTCATTGAGGAACTAACAATGCCTGTTAGCAATGCCTTGTATGCCTATTAGAGAAGGAATAATGCCTATTTTGAGTTTTAAAAACTTTAGCTCAATCTTGGACATTTTTTCAATGCCTGTTGTGAATTTGCAATGTTTGTCATAAAGTCAAGATCAATGCTTGTTGTGAAAACACAATGTCTATTATAATGTTTAATATGCACAGTTATGTCTGACCAATTGTCCAATGCCTCAACGTTTGTTGATAAATTTTTAATGCTCGTTAAATCATCCAATGCCCGTTAGAAACCTTTAACAATCATGGCAAGATCTAGAATGCATAGCTTGTGTCATATCAATTGTCTAATGCCTATTATGAGTTGTCTAATGCATATTGAATGTTCACAATGCTTGTTTAGAATCTCATAATGCTCACTGAATATGCACAACTACACCTCTTATACAAAAACACTTAGGGTCACATATCCTTTAAGTAGTCATACCATTTTTCCCTAACATTCTCTCCCTATAGTATTCAAAAACACTAAAATGCAAACATTAGAACTTTTAAAGGTTGTCATTATTTTGTTATCATTCAAAACACACCATTCAAAGTAAAAGACTTAGGCTTATGCCTTAGGGTCACATGTTCTCCAAGCATTCACAACATTCTCTCCTTATAGGATACAAAAACACTACAATACAAAAATTAGAACTTTTCTAGGTTTTGTTATTATTTCATTATCATTCAAAACACATCATTCAAAGTAGAGAAGTAATGTCAATGCCTTGGGGTCATATGTTCTTCAAACATTTTCCCCTTTAACACAATAGTTAGTGTTCTTAAATGTTTTCCATATGGCTACTCCATTTCTTTTGAATGATGGCTCTAGCTAAGGGTGCCCCTGAGTGGATCTTGTGTCATTGGACTTTTCTAATACTCTCAAAATTAAATTGATATCTTTATAGTCCTTTTGGTTATCCTTGTTCATTTTTGTCTCATGGTAATGGGCGTAGGTCCTGATGCTAGAGGAATGAATTGCTTTTATGGGTTATAATATTTATTTTCAAAATAAAAGAGTCCTTCTTGAAAGTATTTTGGAAGCCTTAAGGGAGGTCAAGTTTGTCATTAAAGGGCATTTTAGTAATTTGATTTTGAATCGTGAAGTTTAGAGTTTTTTTTTTGGGCACTCTACAAACAATAATGGCATTTTAGTAATTTATCTCAAATTTTGGCTCTAAGGAATGTTTGAGAACAATATGGAAATTTATAAATAAATTAATGGATTGAATTATCCTTGGTAGGCCCCAATGTGGGTGAGGAGTATTTTAATAATTTGCTTATAATTGGGCTTGAAAGGAAGTTAGGGGTACTTTAGTAATTTGATTGTAATTGGGCTTAAAAGAAGGCTAAGAGTATTTTGATAATTTGGTTGTAATTAGGCTTGAAAGGAGGCTAGGGGTATTTTGATAATTTAATTGTAATTAGACTTGAAGGGAGGCTAGGGGTATAGAATCCAACCCCACTATATAATGCTTGTTGAAAGTGACTCACTTTATTCACGTTATCCTTCTTCTCTCTCTTCATTTTCTATTTCAAAGCTTTAGGCTTTGCACTATGGTTTGCCATTTGCATTTCGAGAGTTCATCATAATCGAACACCATGATGATGAGATGTTCAATGTCCAAGAGGAGTTCCCTGATGAGGGCATCATGACATTGGAGGCCCCGAAGCAACATATAGTAGGGGTTTGCGCAAATGAGCCCATTAAAGTGTGCGACAACAAAGATGATCCCACCTGATTTTTCTCTAACTAGCGATGCACCGACAGTCTACAACCTATACTGTCACCTTTTAGGAGTCGCATCGGGAGTGGTAGGTATTTTTTTCCTTTTATATTTTTTTATTTATTTTTTATCTATCTTTTCACTATAGATTTTAGGTGCCACCTTAGAATTTCTTTTTTGCCTACGAACACTAATTTAGCTTATAAACCATTTAGAGATAATTTCTAGGACGCTCACCTTTTGCCTCCAATCAAATTTTATTTTCTCTCTATGGTCTAGTTAGTTGCCTCAATTTGTGTGCATTTTGGCTTTATTCTGCGACCTACACAAAGAAAGATCAAAATTAATTACTAGGATAACTTAAAAAAATTAGGGTACACACCTGAATAAAATTATAAATATTTTATCCATTCTATGAATTTGCCAATCTCATGGTGCTTTATCCATGGATGGTAATTGAAAATTATTTTTTTCTTTTGAGAAAATTAACTTTATAATTTCTTTAAAACTTGCAAATAAGCCCTTAGTGATAAGAACTTATGATTTTTCTACTTTTGAATTTGGACTTCTATGCCTCTTTTATTCTCTAGCCTTGATAATCACATAAAAATATATTATCGATTTTCTTTTATTTCTCTCTCAGGAGATTGTCGCCTTCCAAAAGGGTGGCAGGGTTGTGGGTCTTACTGGGGAGTAGATTTGCATGTTGCATCCCTGGGTTACGGCCTGTCTGAAGGGTACTGGGGCTTGGACTTTCCTAAGGATGCTACCAAAAGAGGCGCCAAATTTTGATTCGATGATGACATGCATTTTTGGAGTGGTGGATGCATACAACTCACACCTTTCATCTGCCCCTTATTAGTGAGGTGACGATCATGCTCGAGGACTTTGCCTTTTTAAATAGATTGCCCTTCATAAGTATCCCTTTGCCCATAGATTCAAGTGTACACGAGTCATTCTTGTAGAGGGACTACCTATTGATGGTCCTAGGGTGTGTTCCCCAGCTCAAGAGGAGCAAGACTGTATTAAGGTCTAGAATTCGAGCTACCACGCCCTAGGACACTGACAATAGATCTGATGAGGTGATCAACTAGTATGTACGATGCTTCCTTCTATATGCTCTATCGGGGGTCATTTTCTCAAATGCCTCAAACTTGGTCGAACCCTACTTAGTGCCAATGCTGAAGGATCTAGGCTTGTTCTATTGCTTTAATTAAGGTTTCATAACACTACCCTACCTATACTGGTATTTAGACTAGTGTTCTTAGGGAACAAGGTATATGTGTAGTATTTGTAAGGTCCCTATTATGAATATTTCTTAATTCTACTTCATTTTTATATTTTGGTGTTGTCCTATTATTTTAAGGCTTATGCCACACTTGTTGATAGGCATGGGGCGTTGAGCTAGGCTTACTGTATGGCATTGGTCTTGAGGCTAAGGTAGAGGGTGGCTGCCCCTATTTTTTGTGATGAAGTGGTGTGGTCTTTCTAAAGTTCGTTATTATTGATAAGCATGCTCGCTTGAATACAATCACTCTCGATCAGGTATTTTTTATGCACAAATAAATTTACATTTCATAATTATCTAGTTTTATACTTATTATGGTCTTATTTCTATTGTAACCTTCATTAGAGGGGTCTTATGGAGATATGGTCACTAGAGGTAGCAGAGACAGAGGCTATCTCCAACGATCATCGTCTGATAATAAAGTCCTCAATTCCAGTGGGTGAGCATATTTTTTGCTGGAGCAAGGGGTTGGATGCACGACTTGTCCTATGACGTCCACGAGCATGTTTTAGGCAAGCGATTTGGAGGGTGAAGAGCATGTTATAACATTGTGGTACTCACTAAAAGAGCAACTAACTTCTGACAAGACCCCTTACAGTTCGTAGATGATTAAAGTGCTAGTCGATAGTCTGCCATTGTCAGAGGTAGCCATTCGAGCATTCCCCTGACATGCAACTGACCAGGGGGTCACCCTTTAGCATTTGGATTGGGTGCCACTGTACGACTAGGAGATTTATCGCTCTCGCCTTTGTATCTAGCATTGCTATTACTCGAGGCTGTAAACAAGCCCGTAGGTTGACCTCAGGGCTTGTGGAGCCCATAGTAGTGAGCAATCCATCCACTATGCTAGACAATTTGGTGGAGTCTTGTATGACTTCACTAATAGCTCCATGATGTCACTATGAATCACTCGATTTGCCTGCACATTCAAGTCGATTGAGAATACCCATGTTACTATTTTTTCCTTATTTCTCCACACACTGACTTTGATGTAGGATTTTATTTATAAGGATGCTTCTTTTTTCCTCTTATTACTGATTCTCTGCATTTAGATCGAGGCTATGGTCGATATGATCGCAGCCTTAAAGAGGGTTGTGATACAACAAACATGCTCTATGAAGGTGAGTGAGAAATTGCATATAATAGAAATAAAAGCAATGAATGTAAGCATGTTTATGATTTGTTTCTTATGTGTTTTGTGTCATACTCATCCTACTCCTCTTGTTTTTTATAGGAGATGATTGCCTAAAACACAAGATCATAGAGAAGGATTAGCTTTTGTAAGAGGTAGAGATCGAAACCCTAGCTCAAGTAACTGTGGAGCATGGGTATGTGGCAACAAATGGCAAGGTCGAGGATTTTGAGGTGATTGCCTCTAGAGGAAGAGACAATTAAACCCTGCAAATTCCCCTCCTCTATAGCATTTTAGGACACTCATTCTTTTCTTTTCAGTTCAGTATAGTCTCTTTAGTTGATATTCACAGTTGTACAGTTTTACTAGGCTACTTGGAAAGCCCTAAATATGGATGATAACTTAGGTTCTAAAACTTTCTAGGATATTATGAGGTGATACTACCTCTATTCTTTTACCAAACTCTGTTATTTTGATTTTTCAATACAAAAACATGATTTTAGCCTCTGATTGTGCATTTTTTAAATGTGTATTGCCATTCCTTTACATTTATGCTTTTTAGAATAGGTACAATTATCATTATAGGAACAAAGTACGAAGAAGAGGTTGCTTGAGTCTTCTTAGAAACTGAGGGTTGTATAGGCCAAAATGAGGTATATACAACCTAACTCGATAGATGTACAAACTTGGTTAGGGGCTATATAGACCTACTAGTCTTGTCTTCTCCAATAAATACCCATTATGAATATACCCTTCATATTTGCAATTTTCAGTCCCCAAATTATGTCAAAAAACCTTTCTAAGGTCTTTTCCACCCCAATTCTGGCCTGTCCTACCATGGGGAGATCTTTTTGGCACTTCATTATCTTTCTCATGCCTGCCTTGATGTGCACTTCCTATGGGCAGCCTATGATTTATGGGATTCCACCACCCATACTTTTCACTTTAAGGATGCAAAGATCTATCCCCCTATTAGAGGCATTTGGTGTCATCCTCGACTGCTGCATCACAGCTACAGATCGGATTGCGGTACCTCAACTAAATTACCACGTGTTCAGAAGATGGTAGAGTTATTTGACATGCAGTATGAAAAGGTACTTAGGTGCACTTTGGGCCACGAGAAAATCCTTATGGCTCTTTTTATTGCTCTATTCCCCTCTAGAGGTCATGCTCGGGCAGCTTAAGCATATAATGCAGCAGCCATTCTGATGGGTAAGTATTTACTACGGATAAAGGACAAAGAGAGATATATTTGTAAATTTTACCATTCGTAGAGGAAGCTAAATCTAGAAGGACCCCTATACTGACAATCTTGGGAAAAACCATTATGGGACTCGATAGAGTAGCTCTTAGTGCTAGTGATTCTTTTACAGGGAGCTCGTTATTGCTTTAGGTAAAAGTTCTCTTACAACATCTTTTCTTATTATTCTTGCTTAGGTTTCTTTATATTATTATTATTATTATTATTATTATTGCCCTAATGTTTGCTTAGACCACTCTCACGGGTTTTTAATCTAGTGGATTGCTCATTTTTGCTTATGTCGCCCTTTCACGTTTTCTACCTAACAAGCATAACTTATTTTTCCTTCATTTCTTCTCTTTTTTTCTTTTCTTATTTTTTTCAGATATGGTTGTAATAGAGGTTAGGGTTATTGGCTTCCTTAATCACAAATGCGAAGCTTTACTACCCATAACATCATTTGAATCATCGCTTGATAAGGCCCACTACTACTATTGTTGAGTGGGCCTAATGGATGTACCACATCACTGCCAGTGACATCAGTTGGAGCTCCTATAATAGAATCTATTACGTGTTACCCTAAAGATTTATGAGGATTGTGTCATTTTTTGCCTTAGCTTCAAGCACATTTTATGATCCAACTTGCGTGCATTGCCAGTTCAGTGCTCCTCTGTTTGAGTTATAGTTGCTCTTTTAATTTGTACAGGGTTCCTTATCCCAACACATCTTGGATAGAGTTGAGTTTACATGGACCGATCGTCACATCTATTACTTCTACACAGGTCGAGACTCTCAGCCTGACAATGATGCAAACTACATAACATAGATATGTAACCTTTAGACATATAGGCATCACATTAGCAAATAGTAAATAATGATCTTTCACAGAAAATACTATTTTATATTTACTTTAATCATTCGATCTAAGTTCCATTCACATCCATATCTGCTAGTTTCAACATGCAACTTGAGTATTTATGTTTAACCACATATGGGTTTTCCTAAATTGGCTTGAACTTTCCTTGAGGAACATGAGTTTGTGATCGGACTGCCTTCAATACTAGATCACCAACCTTTATCATGCTTGGCTTAATTTTCTTGCTAAATGTGCGAGCCATCCTAGCTTGATATAGTTGGATATGGTACAGGGCCTTCAACCTTTTCTCATCCAACAAAGCTAGTTGTTCAAGTCTACACCTCGTCCATTGGTTCTTAAGAATGTCAAATTCAAACAATACACATAAGGACTTCACTTCTAGCTTTATTGTAATATTGCCTCTATCCCATATAATAAATACGTATAAGACTTCATTTCTATCTCAATTGGTAATCCTGTCTCTATCCCATATACCGAGTATGATGTCATCCGAGTTAATGTCCTTGCTATAGTTTGATAACCCTATAGGGCAAATAGTAACTTTTTGGACTAGTCCTTATACATTTAAACCATCTTGGCAATGATATTTTAACATTCTTATTTGTCACTTCAGCTACTCCATTAGCCTATGGCTTATAAGGTGACGACTTATGATGGGCTATGTTGTATTTTCTCAATATGACCTTGATTAAAGCTTATAAAGCTGTATCTTTCCATCTCCTAATGTAGTTATTAAAGCTTTCACTAGTTTTTTGCTTCAAAGATTCCAAATCTTGCAATGTGACCTCTAGATCTAAATTACAAGTATGGCATTTGTCCATAACTTCTGCTAGTTCCTTCTGGTCTTCTTTAACAGTCTTTGGCTAGTTGAGGTATTATGTTTTTACAGACCTTTCTGATGACAATTCAAAAAGCTCCAATATAGTGTCCATTAGGACCTTATATGCCTTAATGATTAACATATATGAATGGATATGGTTCTTTACATTTTGGGTTCCTATGAATTTGGAAAGTTTAGGCATGTAAAAATTGACTGGTAGCTTCTCAGGTTTGTGAGCAAACAATTCCTCAATGTTGGTTCCTTTGTTCAAGTTCTTAACACTTAGAGCCTTCTATATTTCCTCAATGTTTATTCCTTTGTTCAAGTTCTTAGCACTTAGAGCCTTCTATATTTTTTTTCTAACTATTTGGTAAAGTCATCAAATTGAATGCTCTCCTTCTCACTCTCCACAGGTTTGTCCGAAGCAGTAGTGGTACTCCTTATTTTCTTAGCAAGTTTCATGGTACTTTTTCATCCTAAATAGATCATTACCAATCACCATGGGTTGGTATGCTTCCATTAGTGCTTTCCCTTTGTGAGTTTTATTGGCAGAGGTCTTTTCATTTTTTATAATCTCATTGACACGTTTGTTCACCTCCTCGGTAATGCTTTCTATCTTGTAATTGAAGTCAGCCATCACCTTTTCTAAGACCTTATGTAGTACGATCAGTTCTGTGATTGAGTTAACTTTTTAGCATAGATTTAGTCTTTTACTCTTCATGTCAAGTCAATTACCCTTTTTTTTCCACGAAGGTTTGGATAGAGCTATGATGGTTGTAAGATAAAGGTTATCATTATGATGCATAAGCAGATAATCAATGCATATTATGCATGAATCCCTTTGCAAAAGATCCTTCCAACCTCATTCCTCCCACACACGAGGTCTAGTGGCTCTTTCCTAGGTGGGTTCTCATTTTTATACCATTGTGGAGCAAAGAATGTGTGGGGTCACCTCGGACCAAGAGGAGTTAAAGCCTCGAAAGAATATGTACACAAAGCCTTAAAAGGAAAAACTCTTTACCTTATTGAAGAAATATGTACAAGCAAGGAAAGAAATCCTTTTAAGGAGAAAGGGATTTACATGGAAAGTATTTACATGGTGAGAAAGGGAGCACATAAGTATTTACATGTAGGGGATAGTTACATCAAGAGGGGTAGTGTAACATTTGTGCTTATATTAGGGATATCTAACCATGTACTTTGAGGAAGAAATGTAAATAAGTAGGGTGCCTTAGTCCAAGGTATATTAACTCCTACATGCGCCCAATGGTTGAAAGGGTTGTTGTAGTTGATGGCTCTTATAAGCTTGGGGGTAGTTGTCATAATCCCCATTTAATATACTCAAAGGTACTAGGCTTATGAGTGATGAATCCTCCTCGCAATCTCATAAGCTTGAATAGAGCTTAAGTCTTAAGTTTGGAGAACCATTGGTTTATTTAAGTACAACCTTGTGCTCGTGGTGAAGTGTAGAGGCTACATAGATGCAATGGACTTACTCAATAACAAGTTTAAAATATTAAAAGTGAACTAGAGATTAAACACAACGTTAATTTTGAGTCCCTAGTAGAGTCACCACTATGAGCACCTTGAGTTATTTTGCTCGAACTAGTGGAATCATGCTTACAACTCCATCCTTTTATAGATCAATAAGGAATCAAGAAAATGAAGATCTTTCTATTTGTAATGATGCCAAGGTATGACACGAGTTCAGATCAACGGGGGATCCTTTTAGGCCTCACATTAGTTCAAAGCCTTAAGTATAAATTAGTGGTCATTGAGGGGCCAAATGTGGGATGACACATTGGTGCCACCCCTAAGAAATATGGAGTCGCCACTCAACTTTGGTTGAGACAAGAATCTGGGGAAGACAAAATTCAAACCTAATCTAAGTCAATTAGAAGGCCCATTTTATCTTCACCCCATTAGAGATTGGGCTTGAAAATTAGGTATAACTTAAGGAAAAAATTAGCATTCCAAACTACCCATATATTGGGATCTAGCCTTTGGCACATTTGGTTAACTTTTAAAATTTTAACTGAGTTATTAATTGGTCCAACTAATAATCCTAAGCATGCTTCTTATGCCATCAAACCAACCAAGTCATTCTGTTAATCCAAAGCAAAGAGGGGTCATGCATCATGCTATAGGGATCATCACACACATCTATATATTCATCATTCATATTATGCATAATTAAGTGAGATTGAGGGCATGTGATATGGAATAGAGATTTAGCATGCATTATCATCCATTCACATCTCACTCATCCTTAATCATTTAGGATGATGAATAAAACCATAATCATGGTCTAACATAGGCAAAAATACCTATTCCAAAGAAAATACATAAGTTAGTAAATGAAACAAAAATATGACAAACCAAATAAACTCAAAGCACAAGTAATATGTGTATCACATGTTATCATCTCTACCATGCAATAGTATCTAAGTATGCATCTAAGTCCATAGTAAATGTATTCCCATACCATAAACTAGTAAGCAAAACAAGATCAAAGTATAAGAACCATATCAAAAGAAGTAAACATGCATATGGAGGATGTTTAATGGCCTAAGGTAAAAACTCATCACAAGAGGGATCTTAGTATTGATGAATCCTCTCCTTATGTAACTCTAAAAGAGTATGGCATCCATATGTTCCATTAAACATGTAGGGTTAGGATATAACATAAGAATAGGGAGATTGAAGGCCAAAGCATTATTAACATGTTTTAAACACAAACATAATCATAAAAGGGCTCTTAAGGTCATTAGAACCTTAAGTTCCTTACTTGAGCACTACCTAGAAATGGTTAAAAATATAATCATGATCAGCACATTAAATTTCAAATAAAAGAACATGAAACCTTGCATAAAGAAGATTTATGGAACCACTTTAAAATTATGCTAAAGTTCAACTTTAAAAATGAGTAAGAGTCCTAAGGTGTTATACCTCATCTTATTTTGCTACTAGAACACTAGGACATCTCAAAAAATGGTTTTAAAAAAAGGAGAGATCCAGATGGAGGAGAAAAAGAACTTTGCAAATCTATCTGTTAGACAAACTAAGCTGTATAACCTAAGATAAGTGTTGTACAACCCAAAGGCAGGGTTGTACGACCCTTATTTTTTGGATTTTTAAAAATTGAAAAAAAAAAGTTAAGAAAGAAAAGGGTGTAGATAAGGGGTTTTAGATTCTTCTTTAATGTTTTTATGTCCTTAGAGGCTCACTATGTATTCAATATCCTTCAATGCTAAGAAATGCATAAGAGATGTAAGATTAAGGCCTTGTTCTACCTTCTAACGAGTTGGGATGAGTTACGATTTAGGGTTTTGTGTTAAGTATGCTTTAAGAATGAATTTTGGCTAAGTTTTGTTAGGGTTATACAAGCCTCTTCCCTTCTTTAAATGGAAGGGTATTTATAGGTGATGGATAAGTGCACAAGTCCTTAAAATGGTTCTGGTTACACTATGGCCATATCTAATCATAGAGAGGTAGATGAATCTACTAGAATTAGGGTTCGTAGCAGGCTATATAATTAAGAAAGGGTTGTATATCCATTTGTAAGCCTGTGGTTTAAAGGGGGATCAATTTTAGAAGATTCTAAGGGTTATGGTTTATGGGAGGGTTGTACAACCCTAATTCATGGGTTGTACAACCCTAATTTATGGGTTGTATAGCCCTGCTATATAGGTTATACAACAAATTGCTTAGGCTAGCAGATTAGGCTGTGGTTGTAGCTTGGCTTTGTGCTTCTGCCTTTAGGCTTGGCTTTAAGCTTTTCTAAAACTTTTATCTTTTTATTTAGCAATTTCATTTATATTCTTATGGATGCATTCAGTGATTCTCACCACTAGGCTCTATATATAAAGATCTAGAATGTAATGCTTACACCATCCAAAGTAGGGAATTCTTTGTTGATCAATTTGCTCACATGAGCCTTAAATCAAAATGCCAATTCCTTTTCCCTTTCTACGTTACAACCATTTATAAGTTTGTAGGGGCACTTGCCCCTAAAAGCCTAAAATTAAAGCTAATCGCAACCCTACACATCTTCCTAACAAAAGCTTTTTGAGTTAACCTACCTTATGAAAGCCAAAGAAATAAAAGCCAATTCATATGAATACTTATTAGGTGTAAAAGGAGTAAAATAATAAGAGGCTTCACAAATCTCCAAATGAAAAGGGTTAGTCATTGAGGAAGGAGAAAATGCAACTTAAGAAAAAGAACCCGTAAGAAAATCTAAGGTAAAGTTAAGAGCATCTACTTCTTCTAAAGCCTCATCTTTTAAAGCTTCTTTTTTAGCCAAAGCCAATTGACTTCTCAAGAATGTTCCTAAGAGACTCAACTTTCTTCGTCATCTTCATGGTGATATTATTAAGATCCAAGAGAAACTTGGCCTTCCCATTCCTTGCCACCTATAAAAAATTAAAATTTTCAAGGATGCGAAAGCAGAAGAAGAAGAAGAAGCACCAACTCAAGTTGCCACTGATCAAGGACAAGAAGAAGTTGGAGATAGTAAGGAAGATCAAGATGAAGATGTTGGAGATGATAATATCTCTCTTACTTTCTAATTTTCCCTTTCTTTTTTCTATTTTGCATCTTCAATTTCATCTATGTTTGTGTTTTCTTTTACATTTTTCAAAATTTTAGGCCCTTATGATGTGATCAAACATTAGTAGTATATGTTTGATTTTTGTTATGTTAATTAACATAATATCTTTATCTCAATAAAATATATGCCTGATTTTGTATTCCAAATTGCTTTATCTATGTTTTACATATGATGATGAGCTATGTAATCCTTCTTTTATTCCATTCTACTTCATTTCCCTCTCTTTTTGATCTTGTGAAAGGGAAAGGGAATATATAAATATATATATATATGTAAAGGTCGTATATAAGTAACATGACAAAAGGGGGAGAGATAATATTTTAGTGGAAAGCAAGATAAGATGTTTTTTATTGGATTAATTGAAAAAACTAAAGGGAGCATGAATTAAGAGGGACAACAGTCTCTTTTAAATTCAAACTTAGTCAAACTTATATTTATACTTCGAATCACTTCACATTCATTTAATATTAACTTTTAAATATTCAACATGTTCAAGATAATGCATGACAAACCTTTATCCTTTATATATTTAATCTAGGTTGTTAAAATAAAAAAGGGTGAGATTATTGAACTAGGTTGTTCAAACCTAAGTCAAAGCTCTCTTTTTATCTTGACAGCATAGATTGAATGGTTTTAACATCATTTCTCAATGTTCTATATGTAGAAATTACATTAAAAACTCATTAGAAGTTGAATGAAAGTTATTAGAGGCAAAATGGTTAAAGCATCAAAATTGTCTCCTAAGTGGCGAGCACTATCTCAAGAAAAATTAAGAATAAAAGCTTTAGTTTGATTTACGATGCTTATTATAGCCTGGGCCACAATTGATATCTTCAAATGACCAAAGAAGGACTTTAAATAGTCAACTAAGTTGAGCCATGTCTCAAAATAATCATTTAAAGTTCAAAATTCATGGAATTGACATTTTGGTAGTGACCATGCTCTACCAAAGCTTAGCACATCAAAACTCTATTATTGATTATCAGTGGTAGTAGTAGCCAGCCTTCCAAAATGGTGATGCCAAATTTCGATAACCATCAGAGGGTTCCAAAAAGTAATTCTTTGAAGAACCAATGTCGAACTATCAAGTGTCACTAGCCGTTAGACATATTTTAAGATTCATTGTGATTGAGCAAAATCTAGTGTGAAATATGGATCATAACTATGACCTACAGTCTCGACCATGTTCTCACTCTTATAAGAATTAAATGCAGGATTTTGCCAATCAACTTTGGAGATTTAGATATAGGTTTATTTGTAATGACTATTTGGTGGTTGGAAATTATAAATACTCCACTAAATGGCTTTAAATGCAAGAAAATAACATTTAATTATGGCTAAACTATTGCAATTTGATTTCTCAACACCTTAACTCATTTATTCTTTATACTTTTGGCTGTTAAAGGTTAGGTGTTAGCCATAAACACTTGGAATTGGGTTTAGAGTGAGCCTAATTAAGAAAAACTCTTGTTAGGTTTAAGTGTGAGTCTTAGGAAAACACTTATAGAGGTTGTGTGTGAGCCTTAGCAAAACAAATTGTTGTAAGTTAGGTACAAGCTTATAAAACACCTTTATGAGTTAGTGAGATATCCAATTGGAGAATTAGGGAGTAGATGTAAGGTTGGTTAATTCTCGAACCACTATAAATTTATTGATGTTCATTCTCCTTCTACTTTTTCTCTAAACTTTAAATCACTAACATTCTCTCCAAAATTTAAATTTATCACCAATTCAACTCCCCTTTTAATGCACAAGGGCCACCACATTATATTGATGTTATGTATAAAAGGTTTCTTTATAATTCTAAAAATCAATTTTTATAAAATTATTTTATAATAAAAGTCAAATATTATTTTTAAATAATATTTATAAATGAATTAAAATTACCTAGAGATTTGATTCAATAAGCAACTTCACATGCTAATTATAATCTATGGGTAAATTTACCCACCAACAAATTTGAATCAGCAGGTAAATTTACCTATAGATTCTAATCCGTAGATAAATTATATTTATAGTACTCTATTTTTTGCCTTTATAAATCAATATATTATACATATAACATATTGATTTATGTATAAAAACTCTTTGTAATATTAAAAAATCATATTCATAAAATTATTTTGTTAAAAAACTAAATATTATTTTGAATAATATTTATATATATATCAACTTTACTTATGGACTTGATTATGTAGATAAATTTACCTATGGATTAAAATCCATAGGTAAATTTACCTATAAATTTTAATTAGTAGGCAAATAGTCCGTACAAAAACCGTAGATAAGTTCTTCATACTTTGCTGCCCTATGTCCACCCTAAATTTACAAATCTATTTTCTTTTTTGTATGAAAAATCATAGAAAATCTATTTATAATTTTGGTAATTTATGTCGCTATAAGCCGTAGGTAATTTGCAGGTAATTGGCAATACAAAATTTCCTATGTAAGTTTCATAGTATTTTGTTGTTCTCTTATAGAGATATACTTACATATAATTAATATATAATACTAAAGATAATTGTTAAGTAGTAATTTAGAATAACATAAGGTTGTTTTTATTAGAGCTTTATTTCAGTGGAATCATCATTGGATAGTTGATGCATTGGATGTGTAAATAATTAATTTTAAGTGAGATTTTTATTATATGCCCTAACGACAAGATGTTAGATTAAGGGTATACTAGGCACTATTTATCTTATATGAGTTAATAATAAACTTTAGGTTCTTTTTCTTTATGTTTTTCAAAACTCTATGAAAATAAAGTACATCACATATTATAATATGGTGATGCCTTAAGATGAAATCCCTGGAATTCATACATTTTGGAGAGATAGTTATATAGAGGTATAACTATAAGGCACTTAATCAAAGTGTTACTTCCTAAATCATTCCTATTTGATATTCTATCAAGATTTAACATTGATAGAACTATTAAGATTACTATATATTATGTTCCTTACTTAGGGGTTAAGTAACCTATTAATCTCATAAATAAAAGTATATGAGATGTTTAGAGCTGACTTATGAGATATTTGGAACTAACATATTAAGTTCTTGTTAGGGAACAAAGTTCATGAAATAACCCATTTGAAAATTTCATATGGAATATTATCAATGTGTCAATGGAAATCTCTTTTAAGAGTTGTGTAAATAATCCTTATGATTTGAGATCACCATAGTGTCTCGTCATGGGATTATTACAATTTGATTTATGACTTTGGATGTCCTAATTGTGGATTGCTCCTAAGGCATATTTTGAGTATAACATTAACTTGACAGAGATAATGAGTAATCAAGATAGAATTTATTAGCATAAGATATATTGGGATATTTTACATGTTCTTAATTAATATTTGGTTAGAAAATCTTTGCAAGGTTTGATGAATGAATAAAAGAATGTCATCTATTATAACATTAATATCAATAATTAATAGATATCAAACCATCTAAAGGAGATATTGCCCATCTTTTAGATTTGATTGGATGTCATATAATAAAAGGATTGAATTACAATAATAAACTTTTTATTAAAGTTTTGATCAAGCCACCTTTACTATTCCAAACAATTGAATAATGATATGTAGTTAAAGTGTCAATCATGGTCTTTAAGTATGAGTTAATTAATTAAAGAATTAATGATGAATTAAATTAGATTTAACTCATCATATTCTAAACTTATTGGTTTGGAATGAAAACTCATAATAAATGTTAATATATTAGAAAGCCTAATAGATCATATTGAAAACAAATTAATAAAAAATTAAAATAAGATAAAGTAAGAATTACTTAATTGGATATTTCTTATATTCATTTTGAATTAAGTGTAAGTGTTGAATAAATTTAGGGAATTAGATCTTACAAGTTTAGATGAGCTTGTTTGTTAAGTTAAGTGACCAACCATTATATTAAGAATAAGGGAGGTCAAACATAGAGAAAAAGGAGGGAGATTTGAGAGTTTTCAACTTTTAGGGTTACGCTCAAACTAGTGGAATCTTACTAGTGACTCCTACCTTTGATTGATCAATGAGGGATTGGGAGGATGAAGGTCGTACATTGGTAATAACCCCTAGCAGTGACACGTGTGTTAGATCAAAGGGATCCTTAAGGCCTAACACAAGATAGAAGCCCCTTTACCAAAGTTATGGGGAATGGGGTGATAGATTAGTATCACCTTCAATTTGGAATATGGAGTTACCACACAACTTTTATTGGGATTAAAATTTTGGAAAAGACAAATTTAGAGCCTATCTAAGTCATTTACAAGGTCTAATCCATCTTCACCTTATTATGGATCAAGTTAGGGAATTAGGTACGACTTAAGGAAGAGTTTAGATCCGACCTTTAGGCATCTTTAGGTCACATTTACCATTTTAACCTTGTTCTTAGTTAATTTGGTTATCACTCTTAGCGAATCTCAATCAAGCACATGATCATTAAAATATTACACACATTCAAAATAGGGTTGGGGATATAACCATCTGCTAGCAGGGAAGGTTATGCATAATTGGCTAATATAAACATGCAAAACCAAATCATAATAAACATGCATATCCACCTACACAAAAAGAACAAATAAGTTAGTAGACTTATAAAAAGGGAACAAAATAAAATAAACTCAAATGCACCCTAATGTTAGTCTTACCAGATATTCTCTAACTCCAAGATATGTAATTGTGTTCTTATGTCCAAGAACATGTCATTCACAATCCCAACATCACATGAACATAAAATGATAGTAATAACATATTAAAGTAAAAAAAAAAATGCATGGACATGGAAAATGAAACATAATATGAACACGATATGCAAATGAATTTTAAGGATGGTAGACACCTTGGGTTAGTTATGAAATCATCATATAAGGGTTCTAGGATCATTGCATCCTCACCCAAAGTTACTCAAAAGAGCTAGAGCATCCTTATGGATACTACAAACCATTTTAAAGTTTAGGATATCACCATGAACAAAGGAAGAGCTTATATGGAGCAAAAGGTATGCATTGTGAATTGAATATGGAAAAATACAAGGTTTAGGATCATCAATTACTAAAATTTCTCCTATAGTTCAATCAATTAATAACCTCAAAAGAGAAGGGTAGGAGTGAACAAGCTAAGTATCTAGCCACTCCTCCATGTTGGTAGTTTAAGCAAATGAGTGTATAAGTAAATTAAATATTCATTAACATAAGAAACATGATAGAACAATGGCTCATAAGGTCTTTGGGATTATCAAACCCTTTCTTAATCATTATCAAAACAATACTAAAATAGAATGCACAAGATAATGAAATGAGGAAACCATAAAAAGAACATGTTAATAACATTAAAAATCAAGCAAATCAAGCATTTCATTTCCGTCATCATCTTATTTGTTAATGAAATATGGGTCATGGGTCTTAAGACTTACCCATATCCTCCTATAAGAGCTCCAAAAATGTTCCAAGAAACCCTAAAATAGACGAGAAAATGGATGAAAATGAAGGTGAAGAGAAAATTATCTCCACAATTAAAGTGGGCTATATAGATCAACTGATGGCCTATACAGTCTACTTAGAGGCTTATACAAACCATAATTTACTCTATATATCCTTTTATGTATAAATTTTTTAAAATAAGAAAAGAAGAGAAAGGAGGAAGAAGAAGTGGGAATGCTCTTTGCAGGCGTTCTTACCCTCAGAGGCACTTTAGTTCAATCAATCCTCCCAAAAAGCAAATAAAATAGTGTAAAATGAAGTACAAACTTAGGTTCTACCTTGGATCCTTCGTGAAATGGTTTTAGTGTTTAGATTTCTATGTTTTAGGTGAATTTAGTGATAATTTCATTAGAGTAACACTAGGGTTCAAAAGCCTCTCCCTCCTTTACAAATGATGAGGTATTTATAGAGAATGGATGGGTGCACCTAAGCTAAAATGGCTTTGGCTAAATCCAATCGACATCCTTTAATTGACAAAAGCTAAAAATCTTTTGAAAATTTGGTTTTAGAGTTGTTTTTATAGCTAAGTAATTGGTTGTACAAATTATACATATGGTTGTATAGCCAGGTGAATGCCAAATGTCCAAGTTCTAAAATTGTCTCTATGTTAGGGTTAACAACATGGTTATGTAACTAAGCATTTGACTATAGAACCATGTATGTTGGCTATATACCTATATAAGGCTACTTGATGGGTTTTTTAGTTAGCCTTGTTTGGGTTTATAGGCTTAGTTTAGGCTTGATCTAAGGTTCCCCTAAGCCTTATTCCTTCATTTTGTATTCTTTCCTTTACACTTTTAGGGAGTCAATCCCCAATGGTTCTTATCATTTGGCTTGCATCTTAAAGCCCAAAATACAATACTCATAGTTTGCTCCTCCTTTGTAGGGCTTGGAAAATGACATTTGAGAAATGACCATTAAATAAGACACAACAACGCATTATTAAAATGCAAACATTAGAAAAGAATACTATAGGATACAACTCTTTAATAGCTTATCAAGTAGATACTAAAGTCCTTTTAGTAGTTTCTAGTAGTTGCCAATATCGATTGTTCATCTCCAATAGCTCTCGAGTAAGTACTGTATATCTTACCAGCTTTATAATTGGTGTTAAACTTAGTTTGGCATTTTTCTAGTAGGTACTAGTGTTGATTACGTGTCTCTAGTAGCTCTTTAGGAGGAACTGGGTGTCTTAACAGGTTTTAAGTTTATTATAGTAGGTACCAATATTGACCATATGCTTCTAGCAGCTTTTTAATAGGTACTAGGCATCTTCGCAACTTTCTAGCAGGTACTAAGCTTATTCTAACATCTTTTCTAATAGGTACCAGTATTGATCATATACTTGCAGTAATTCTTTAGTAGGTACTAGGCACCTTAGCAACTTTTCTATAGTTACTAATGTTCTTGAATCTTTTGCAATCTTTTGGTTATGCAGTTGTGGAAAATTGGTTTAGTAACCCTTTTGGCATTATATAAGGAGGATTTTGTGTCATAGCAACCATTCTAGCATTTTGCTAAGGCGAATATATATTTGGATAATCATTTTAGGATTAAAATGGTTTAGGAAACCTTATAGCAATTATCAAGATATGTCTTTTTGCTGAAATACATGCCTTAGTGTAAATTTATCCTAAAGGTCCTTTTGACGTCCATGAGGAATAAATCTCAACATCGCAAGCATAATTCTATAATTTGATAAAAATTTAGGGTTGATAATGGTATCTCTAGGCTTTAATGGTCTGAAGGGTAGTTTGATCTTTCCACCATGGGCCACCTTCCTTTTTCTTTCTTTTCCTTTTCCTTCTTCTTCATTGCTTTAATGGTATGTACATACATGGTACATGTCTATATAACCAACTTAAATGATAACATGGTGCGGTACTATAATTTTGAGATGTGAAATGGCATTAGTTATCTATACAAACAAAGGTTGTTTGTATAGATAACCTTCTCTATATAATGGCCAATAGCCAACCCTAACTTCGTTTGTGCACTTCCTCTTCTTTTTTCTACTTTCTCTCTCTTATAAACTCTCTAAACTTAGCTTTCTTAGGTTTCCTTTACTTGGGAATCCTGATGATTGAATTTGATAATGCCATGTTTAATGCTCCTATTTACTTCCATAAGGGTATAATTCCACCTATGATGTTGTATGGTAGCTGAAGTTTACTTAGGGTTTTGCCTTTGTTTCTCCCTTTGCGCATATTTTAACGAAGATTATGTCAAACGGTCTAGAGGCAAACAAAGATATATAGGTGGTATATGACTTATATGCCCATTTGGCTAGCGCAACTTCATGCGCAATAAGTCCCTCCCCTATATTTCTCCTTATATCAATTTTATTTATTTATTATTTATTGCTTTCACCGCTTTTGATTTTTTTAAGTATTATCCCCTAATTACACATTCTACATGAAAATCTTAGGTTAGCCTTAGAAAATTAAATCAGACAATAAGACACTCACATTTAAAATTTGAGATTTATTTATTGGTCGTCTACCAGTCGACTTATTGCTTGAAATTTATGTGCATAAAAAATTACTTGGATTAATTAATGACATAATCATAAAAAGTCAAAACGCATACTTACAAAGCTTAATAATTTTTTGATATATATTTTGCCAAAATTTGACTTAAATTATGCTAATATTATGAACTTCATGTATATAATAGCTAAATCAAATTTTGAAAATTTGAGAAATTTCACCGAGTAAATTGACTTTTGTAGTCTTTTCACTATATTTCACGAATTACTCCTTACCATATTTGTATGTATTTTTATAGTCGCACTGTAGGCCTTTGCCATTATTGTAATTTGGAGATTTTTTTACTCTACTATATGATCCTTTACATCTTTTATGACCTTGTATATAAGAATATACAAAACTTATTATTATTTTACATGAAGTAGTACATCTCGTACACCTAAAACTTATTATTTTGTTTTGCTAGCCTGAATGGTGTTATTTCTCAATTTATGTGTCCAACAATGATCCCTCATGCTGAACATTGATTCGATTTCCATTCTTCTCTTTCTTATCATGCTCGATTTGACTTTTGTTCTTCCATCATTATTTCTTAACATGGAATTTTAATTTCTCTTATATATTTGTAAGGTGATGTCTCTTTCACCAAGGGAGGAAGATCTATCACTCTAGCTAGAATTTGGCTCAGGAATTTGCTAGTGTGCATGGTGGCTTACCTGGAGAAGACTGGGCTCTTACCTTTTCTATAGAGGCTTTTGAATAGGAAGTTGTGAAGCGATTTAACCATGATATAAGTACTGGCAAACTGGTGGATGAACACCACATAAACTTTCCATATGCAATAAATTAGGGAGCTCACCATTACTTTCAAAGATTTTATTTTTATGATCGTGATTAGGTGCTTTAAAATTCCATGCCCATCGAAGGCAGACGCATATGATTCGATCTTACAAAGGGATTACATATGTTGTCTCCTTGGATGCATCCCCAAAATAAATGGGAATCCCTCGTTCGAGCTTTCCAAGTTGAAGAAGGATACTCATGTCGCTAGCGATGATAATCTACAATAGGTGATAGATCAAGTGGCTCACTGTTTTCATTTGTATAGCTACTCTAGGACATTATTTGCCTACCTTGCGAATACAACAAAAATTTTCCTATTGCTAATTCTTGAGGACTTATGGTTTGTCTATCATTTTGACTAGTGCTCGATGAGGATCACTCACTTTTATTGCAATTTTAATTAATGTTGTCAAGGGTTATTCTACATGTGTGGGGTCTGATGAGTGCTTGAGGTAATCAATCTATTTGAGCCACCCCTTTATTTATTATTTTATTTCTTTTACCCTTACTTAGCCGGTGTTATGTCTTCAACAAGTGTGGACTGTAGATCTAGGGTTACTAGTTAGCAGCAATCCCTTGCCAAACACGGATGACTACTACCACTGATTAGTATTGGAGCTTTAACCACCATGAGGAATCATTTCATTAGGGTTAGACATAATGCCTGAACACTCTAACCATGGTTGAGGTACATTCAATTTGCAAAATAGAGTTTATTATCAATTTTTTTACATCACTAGTACATTTTGGTCAAATACTTACAATAATGAGATTATGATTTACATGTTTCCCTTGTAGTTAGTGAGAACCTGCTGACAAAAGGCAACCTGAAGTGGTTAAGGTAGAGGATCGCTCCTTTAAGCTACCCCTACTAATGAGGCCCTCAATCTAAGAGTGGTATCTTAAGAAGAAGGTATTTTAATGGCATGAAGGGCCAGATGTAAGACTGGTGCCTCAGTGTTTACTTTTTGATATATTTTGGATGATGGACTTAAAATAAGAAAAGTAGTGATGAGCTTTGATGTTCAAACCTTGTTATTAGTTATGTTAAGCATAGGACTTAGATGGCTAGGGCTTTATTAAAAATGATTTTAGTGGGTAAGGCAGTCATCTAGGCATTTCCCCATTATAAGGCTCAAGTGAGGATTGTGTTGCATCATGGTATGTGAGGCACTATAGCATACTCGAAGAGAAGGCCTATAGAGCCAACTCCAACCATTAAAGGATAAAAGTGGGCTAGTGCTTTAAAGGATGGTGGTCTGGAGCCAATCATAATCAGTGTGCTCAATCCTCTCCTTAAGAGCTTAAAGGGCATGTACATTACCTCCCTTACCATTTCCATGATGGCCTTAGAGATCATAAGGTCAACAAACACATTTGAGCCAGTGGACACTGCACATATGAGTATTACTTATTTTGTGCTCTTTTTTGTTTGCTTGCTTATTCTTGATTATAATTGTTGATGAGGTACTCATTTACAAATTCCACATATCCAAGTTGAGGCTATGTTCAACCTCATAATCGTGCTCAAAAGGGCTTTCACTCAGCAAACATATGAGATCCATGTTAGTAAAAGAGAAAATGTAAATTATGTATGCATGAATGTGACTATGCTAGTCTTTTGCATTTATTTTTTAGCCATCCTTAATCCTTATGTATGTTGTAGGGAGTAGTCCACCATCAAGCATAAGAGTTATAAGAGACAGAAGTAGCCAACAATGCTTGAGGCCCAGATAGAGCATATAGAGCTATAAGCCCATCTAGAGTTAGAGGACGAGGATTGAGCTGGTTGCCACTGCTCATTTTTGTTTAGACCTTTTCTTTTTAGAATAGTTTGATACTCTACAATTGTAGGATGATTATTTGGTCAAATTTGAGAGGCTTATCTTTTTTTATATTCCTTGGATAGTTAGGACTTCAGAAAACATTTTGAGGTGACTTTTGCCTTGATTTTGGATGAATTATAATACTTTTTGCTATAAATAGAGGATCATTTTCTTAACTTTGATGTTCTGTTTATGACCTAAGTGAATGATTGTGCCATTTTGCTTATTTACATGTATACATGTCTCTTTGAACAAGTGCGACATAAATTAAATTCCCCAAATACAAAAGGGATGCTGCCAAAAATTTTATAGAAAAATGGTTTGTATACACCATTAAGTTGTCTATATAGACCACTTAAAGGGCTACATAACTAACTTATATTGTTTATAACTATCAATCATTATCCTCTTTCCTTCTCTCTATAAAGCTTCCTCCTTAGTTTTCATACCTAGATCCTTCTCTCTATAAAGCTTCCCTCTTCGATTTTCATGCCTAGATCTGCCATTTTTGCACTCTCTAACATGGCTAAAGCAGTTCTAATGTCTCTTTCCTCGTAGAATTAGTTCGATCTATCTTGGACGAGCTTCAAAGCCCTTTAGGACCTTATCTTCATTTGAATCAACATAGATTTTCTTCAGATAACTTATGGCTTATTGAATTCCACTACCTATTCTTTCCTCTTTGAAAATACTAAGATCTACCTATTACTAGAAGAATTTGGCACCATTTTAATTATCATGTCATAAGTGCTTACTGAATTACACTATTGTGTCTTACTTACCCATATATCTAAAAAATGATGGGATTGTTCGACTTATGCCATAATGAGGTACCCATATACACTGTGGGAGTAGTGAAGATCTTGATATCCCTACTTCTCACTCTTCATCCTTTTAAAGGTCATACTAGGGCAACACAAGCCCATATTCTAGCACTTGTCTTGATGAGAGAATTTCTAGTATGGGGAAATGATAGAGAAATTAACTTACAAGTGTTGCCTCTTATTGATGAAATTAAGCTGGGAAAGACATTGGTCCTAATAATTCTTGATGAGACCATAGTGGAATTAGACATAGTGTCACTTGGTGTTAATGAAAGTATTATTTTGCAACCTCTTTTTATAATTTATTCTTATTATTTTTATATATCTCTTTTTTTATTTTTCACCCTAACTTTTACCTGAACTGTCCTTTTTGAGTTTTTTATCCAACAAGCTACTTATTTTTTTCTTAGGTCACCCTTTTAGGTTTGCAACCTAACAAGCTTTTCTTTTATTTTTTATTTTTTTCTTTTCTATTTCCAAATTTAGTGAAAAGAGAAACTAGGCTTGTTGGAGATTTTGACTACAAATTCTAAGCATTATTTTCCACAAGAACACTCTAACCATCATTTATTTACGTCTCTCTTTACTATAGTTGAATGGACTAAATGGCTATCACATATTATCAGGTTTAATATCCATAGGACCTATCTCTGGTGTAGGCTGAGTGGCATCATATTAAGGGCATATGGAGGATGTGTAATTATTCCAGCTCTGTCATCTTTTTCTATGATCCAGCTAGAGTTGATTGTTAGTTTGGGTCCACATAGGATGCAATGGGCTTTCTTTCATCCTTTATCAAAGGACCTTTGACCTAGTGCTTTTTGGATAAAGTAGAGGCTACTCGGGCTTATCACTACATCTATTACATCTTTCTAACCAGGGCCTCCACCTCTGATGATGCTAACATTGAGGCTTGGTTGAATAATAGTTAGTGATATAAGATTCTTATCAAACATTCACAATCAACAATCAATGAGCATAAGAGGAAATTTTCTTGTATTTCGTTTAGTTTAACGAAATGTTTGACAAAAATTGCTCCTATGATGTAAATATATTTCCTTTTGAACTATGCCTATCATGAATCATTACAAGTTATGTATTATATATTAATTAAATGCATAATCACTACTTTTAATAATGCATATTATATCATCTAATTGTCTTATTCAATGCACTTAACTTTTTGACTTTTATTCTTCGTCCTTGCACCCCCTTGCTACTGTTCCTTATTATGTCATTTTCTTATTGGCTTTTCTAGTGGTCGTTCACACTCTCTTAAATTTTACTTTATTTTTCATATATTTTTTGTCCTGATTTTTACCTAAGTTGCCCTTCAACTTAGCGGACTTTCTTTCTCTTTTCTTTTTTTTTCCTTTTTTCTTTTTTTTACCCAAGTCACCATTTGAAGTTTTAAATTTAATAGGCTTATTTACTTTTCTCACTTCCTCACATGAAGTACTTCAATCTATTTATGTCTACTAGCTCGATGAATTCATTTATGTTCATGTCTGATAGCTTTTTGGCACCATTCATATAAATTTGCTTAACCACATAGGGACTTTCAAATTTGACTTGAATTTTTCTGTAGGATCTTAGACCTATGGGACCTTCAGCACTAAGTCACCAACCTTTATCACTCTCACCTTGACTCTTTTGTTAAAGGTGCATGTTATTATAGCTTGGTATAATTGGATATGTTAGAGAGCCTTAAACATTTTTTCTTCCAATAAGGCCAACTATTTAAATCTACTTCTTACACGCTAACGCTCAGGAATTCCCATCTCAACTAACACCCTTAGAGACTTTATCTCCATCTCAATTAGTAATACCGCTTTTATCCCATATATTAAAAAGTATGATGTCATTTCATGGATGTCCTAGCTGTGGTTCGTATCTCCACAATGTGAAAGGCAACTTTTTTAACCAGTCCTTATATGTTTCCACCATCTTGGCAAAGATGTCCTTAATGTTCTTGTCATTTCAACTACCCCATTTACTTATAGTATATGATTTGATGACTTATAATATGTTATCTTATACTTTTTTTAGACTATTTTGACCTTAGCCTAAAAGTGACTTTATTATGTATGATAATATGATGTAGTACCTTGCAATGGAAAATCAAAATTTTTTTTCTATAAATCGGGTCGTTTGCTTTACCCCCATCTCACTAAAAGATTTGGCTTTTACCTAATTAGAAATATAATTGACTGCAATCGTTATATACTCATGCCTTTTATGGAAGCTAGCCTAATTTCCTTGATTACATTAATGCCCCATATTATGAATAGCCAAGTTAAAGTTAAATTTCGCAATTCTATCATAGGTAAATGATTGAGGCTGCCATAAGGTTGGCATTTATGGCAACCTATTGCAATTTTGATATAGTTGTGTTTCATGGTTGTCTAGTAATATCCCTTCCTTAGGATTTTCCTAGCTAAGACTTTGCCATTCATGTATGGGCTACAAACCCTTGCATGCATCTCTTCCATAACTCTAACTAAACTCTTCTTAAGTTAGACACCATAAATGAACTCCATCCAGCATACGTTTGTATACCAAGTTATCATAAACCATAAACTGTGAGGCTAACTTTCAAATTATGTCTCTATCCTTTTTCTTAGCCCCCTTAGGGTATTTGCCACTTTCAAAATATTTTTGCACATCATAGTACCATGGATGATTTTTCATAAATAGTTACACCACCTCTTCATCAACATAGCATGGTGTTGTGGACCTAAGTGTGATTAGTGGCTTCGTCAGCATCTTGTTTGGCCCATCCCAAATAGAAACCAAGGTAGTTAATGCTTACATTATATTCTCACAAAAAAAGGTGAAATATGATCTTCTAGTAGTTTTAGGTTAATCTCCTTAAGAAAATCTGAAAATTTTGCTCATTACTAGCAGCATTATGCTCAAAAAGCAAAAAAGTTTGAACAACTACTTAACAAGTATCAAAAGGCCTTTGCTTGAATGTATTAGGATATTCCAGGGGGTTTAATTAAGAATAGCTTAACATAGGATTCCAACTTACTTGCATACAAGGCTAGTGAAACAGAAGGTCAAAAGAATGAAGCTAAAATGGGCTTAATTAGTAAAGGAAGAGGTGGCAAGGCAATTAAATGCTAAATTCCTACAGGTAGTTAACTACATTGAATGGTTGGCTAACATAGTACTAGTACTAAAAAAGGATGGGAAAGAAAGAATGTGTATGGATTATAAAGATTTGTATAAAGGATACCCCAAAGATGATTTCCCTTAGCCCTACACTGACATATTGGTAGACAGTGTAGTGACTTGTATTATGCACTCTTTTATAGATGGGTTCTCTAGTTAAAAAAAGATCATTATGGCCATCACAAAAAAGTTAAACAACACTCTCATCACTGAGTGGGGTATGTATTGTTACAAGGTGATGCCATTTAGATTAAAAAATGCATGAGCAACTTACCAGCTGATGGCGACCATATTGTCTCACAACTTGATCCACAGGGAAGTAGAGGCATATGTAACAACTAATTTCATTCACTAATCTTAGCATTCATGTCCAAAAATACATATGCATTGTAACATCCCCAAACACGTTCATTGGCATTATCACATGAACATATGCATTAGATAAATAATCATTTAGAAGCATCGTTGCAGTTGGGGACACTTGAACATATATGTAGTGTTTGTATAGTTACATGACAAATTGTTTTATGTTCTGTGCATGTTATAGTATCATAAATAATGATGTCTTAGAGCTTAATTAAAAGTATAAGGAGTATCTAGGAATTAGGAGATGGATAGAAGTGCTTAATGAGTGAAGAAGAGGGACTAAAAGCAAAATTTTAACTTTCAACCAACAGGAAACCAACCCCAATCTTTTGACTTATTTAAGATAAAAATACAGACCATTAGGGTCAGATTTTGAGGGGAAAATATGGGTTATACCGGAAACAAGAGAGACCAAAGGAAGAAGAAAGAAAGGAAGAGGAAGAAGAAGAAGAAGAAGAAGAAGAAGAAGAAGAGAGGGAGAAGAGTGAGTTGCCTAGGGTTTTTCAATTCTGGGACAGTAGGTAAGTAAATTTATCTTCTTCTCAACTGGAATTAACATCTCATGACATGTTAATCATGCATGGTTAGTGAGAATTATGGAGTAATTGAGGTAGA
>CATIWR010253946.1:0-10533 GCA_949677035.1 Omphalea diandra
TTTTTTTTTTTTTTTATATTTATATATATAATTTGTGTGTGTTTATATATATATATATATATATATATATATATATATATATATATATATATATATATATATATATATATATATATTATTACGATAATAAATAGAGAAGATGAATAATAAGTAACCTATGAAAGAGCATCTTTTAGAGTCACTCTTCCTAGAGTCTTGCCTAGTAACATCACAATTAGATGGATGATATATTATATACATATTTTATTGGCCTTAGTTCAAGCAAGAGATTGCTAGTATATGTCCTTAAGTTGATATATTGGCAGCCCATATACTGGACAATATCCATGTAATATGTTAGTTATAACAAAGACATCTTCATCTTTTGATACAATGCTAGTTGCATAATATGTTTGTTATAATCTTATTACAACACTTAAGGTGAAGTCCATGGAATTCACATACTTTACTAACATAGCTTAGGAAATTTATTGCATTAAAGTATCATTCTTAAAAGTTTCTAATCGATATACTATTAAATCTAAACTTTGATAATGCTGTTAAGACAAGTACATCACAGTTAGTCGTTAGACACAAACATGATTTTCTGCCACAAGTTTTGGCTCCCGTATGGAAATTGAAAAATCGTGACCGTGAATGAATCCTGACAAGCATTTAATGTAAAAATCTATCTAGCATACTTTGAAGATTTGATACCAATTTTATTGCAACGTCCCTTTAGTGGGTAAAGGCTATAAATACCTCACCAAACAGATGTAAATGCAAGAGAGAATTCATTAATTTGTAAACCCAAACTCTTACAATTTTTATACTCAATCTTTTCTCTTCTTTAGGTGATTATTTGGTGTGAGCATAAACACCATTTGTAAATGTTGTAGTGTGAGCCTGTAAAAATACTAAGAGAGGTTATTGTGTGACCCTTAAAAACACAAGTGTAAAAGTTATTGTGTGAGCCTCAAATACCCAAGAGTAAAGGTTATTGTGTGAGTCTTCAAAACATAAGTGTAAAAGTTTAGTGTGAGCTTGAAAACACCATTGGAAGATAGTGGAACACCTAATTGCTAAGAATTAGGGAGTGGATGTAAGGTCAATTATACCTAAACCACTATAAATCTTGTGTCTCCATTTTACTCGTTCTCTTTCTTATCTTCTTGTTTTAATTTTTATACACTAATTCAACCCCTCCGCCCTTCCCCCTTCTTAGTGCCTAGGGCCAACAAGTGGTATCAGAGCCTAAACACTCAAACAAACCTTTATTGGTGTGTAAAAGATTATGGTACAAGAGAGAATCCACTCACACCTTAAGCTTCACTTTAGTGGAACTGACTATACTCATTGGAAGTATACAATGGAAATCTATCTGGACACGGATGTGGTGGACCTCTGGGATGTGGTTGTAAACGAATGGAAGCCACCCACTAAGGTAGTGGATGGAATTAAAGAAATTATCCCAAGAGAAGAATGGGTTAAAGGGCAATGGTCATTCTTCTAAGCACTCTCTCTCTCTCTCTCTCTAGAGAAGAGATTGGAAGAGTGCAACATTGTCAAACAGCACATGTCATTTGGAAGACACTTGAGAACTACCATGAAGGCACCACTCTAGTAAAGTCAAGACGATTGGAGATGTACGTAATCGAATGGGAGCTATTCATGATGAAGGACAATGAAAGCATCATCGAAATGATGAATAGGCTCATATCTATAATCACTAACACGAAGAAATTCGGAAGGACACTCACAAACTATGAGATAAACACAAAAATCCTTAAAACCCTTCATTTAGATAAATTTGGTGCTAGAGTGTGCAGCATCCAAGAGTCCAATCTGGAGATTGGAAAGTGCCAACAGAAGTCTTGATAGGTAAACTCTTGACTCATGAGTTGGTCTTACAAAAAGATGAACAAATGAAGAAGCTAAGAGGCCAAAGAGATAAACCAGAGAAAGAAAGAAGAACCATGGCTCTTAAGTCTTCAACAAAGGAGAAGGAGGTAGAAATTAGCTCAAGTGATGAAGAAAGTGACAAGGAAGAAGAGGAGCTAGCAATGCTCTTAAGGAGGACAAAGGAGTTGATCCAAAGAAGAAAAGAAGGAAAAGGCTTCAAGAAGACAACTCCTAGTCCAAGAGAGAAATCCAACGATGTCACTTGCTGTGAATGTGACAAGCAAAGGCCACATCAAGTATGAGTGTCCCAAATTAAAGAAGAAGAAGAGATGGGACAAGGAGAAAAAGAAGAGTTTTTCAACCACTTGCGATGATAGCTCAAGTGAAGAAGAGGAATAAAGAGAAGTTGCCAATATTTGCTTCATGGCACAAGAAGACTCTATAAATGAGGTAAGTACTTCTTCTCATTCTAATTCTAATTTTGAATTTGATGAGATTGTTGAAGTGCTTCTAGAGGCTCTAACTATGAGATGTGACAAATACAAGTCACAAATGAAATCTTATAAAAGAAAATGTCAAAAGTTAGAGGATGAACATAAATCCCTCAATGACATTGTAAGAGAATTGATAGCATCTAATGATGAGCTCAAAAAATCAGTGGATAGTCTTTGTATGTCATTTTTATCTATGGCTTCACTTAGAAAGGAGAATGACACTCTAAAAGGAGAGGTCATTGAGCTTAAAAGCTCAATCTCTAAGTTCCATAAAGGAAAAGAAGCCTTGGACACTTTGATTATGACACAAAGACTACCACTAATTATACATGGTCTAGGCTTCAATGGAGCCTCCTCATCTTCTCAAACTACATTTGTTAGACTTTCAAAACCTCAATCCTCAAGGGTAAAGGCAATTGGGAAGAAAAATGCTCCTAGCACTAAGCCTTCTAAGCCTAAGGGTAAAGGGAAGGCTCCCCCAAGCTCTAGAGCCACGACGCAAAGAGCTAACCATGTCTATATGTACAACAAAAAGCATGGTCATTCTCATAAAAAATTCTCTACTCCTACTCATCATATATGTTCATGCATGCATTCACATGACCAACGTATGAGAAGGCCTCCTACTCATACTAAACTTATGCATAGGAGAAAGACTTCTAAGTCTAAACTCTAATGCCATTATTGCATGAGATTTGGACATATTAATATTCATTGCTACATTAGGAAGGCTCACCTCAAACTAGATGACCCTTCATCTTCTAACCCCCAATGACCCAAGTATGCTTGGGTACCTAAGAAAAGGTAACTCATTTTTATTATGTAGGGGAGTGTGGCAGCCACCAAATCAAGCAATTGGGCATGTGGATAGAGGATGTTCTAAGCATACGATTGGAAATAGGAAGATTTTCATGGCATTAAAAGAAAAAGATAGTGGAGATGTCACATTTGGTAACAATGCTAACGGTAAGGTAATTGGCATTGAAAACATTGGTAAGAATGGTTGCTTTTTAATTGATAATGTTCTTTTAGTTAGTGGCTTCCAACATAATTTGTTAAGTGCAAGTCAATTATGTGACAAAGGTAACAAAGTCATCTTTGATCCTGGGGAATGTTGAGTCACCACTTTAGTGGATGATGAGGTTATTTTCAAGAGTGAAAGGAAAGGCAATGCCTACTCAATTGACTTAGACAATTTGGCTAACTAATCTTTTAAGTGTCTTCTGTCTATGAGCAATGAAGCTTAGTTGCAGCATAGAAGGCCTGGACATGCAAACATGGATCTTCTTCAAAGCCTATCTAAAGGAAAGTTAGTGTAAGGACTTCCCAAGCTTAATTTCTCCAAAGACAAGACGTGTGGTCCATGCCAAATGGGAAAGCAAGACCATGCCTCTCACAAAGCCAAAAATGTTGTAAGTTCAACTAGACTCCTTCAAATTATTCATATGGACTTAATAGGACCCACTAGAAGTGCTAGCTTAGGTGGAAAGCATTATGCACTAGTCCTTATAGATGACTATTTTAGGTTTACTTAGGTATCTTTTCTAGCTCATAAGAATGATTCATCTAATGCTTTTAAAAGCTTTGCAAAAAGGGTTCAAAATGCAAAAGGTTACTTCATATCTTTTATTAGAAGTGACCATGGAAAGGAATTTCAAAATGAGTCTTTTAAAAATTATTTCTTGGAGAATGGAGTTTTTCATAATTTTTCAGCTCTTAGAACATCACAACAAAATGGTGTTGTAGAGAGAAAATATAAAACATTGGTGGAATGGCTAGGACAATGCTCAATGAGTATTCTCCACCAAATTACTTTTGGGCCAAAGCCATTAACACTGCATATTATGTTGCAAATAGAGTTTTTAAAAGACTCATTCCCAAAAAAACATCTTATGAACTATGGAATGGTAGAAAACCTCAGATATCATACCTTAGAGTATTTGGATGTAAGTGCTATATTTTGAACACCAAGGATAATCTTGGGAAATTTTATTCAAAAAAAAATGAAGGTATCTTCTTAGGATATTCCACCTCAAGCAAAGCATATAGAGTCTTTAACAAAAGTTTAATAGTTGTTGAAGAGACTATGAATGTTGTTTTTAATGAATTTAGTAAACTTGATATTGGGAAAGCTATTTTTGTTGATGATCTTATAGGTGACTTTGAAAAGTTGGAATTGGAAAATTCTACAAGAAAAGAAGATAAAGAATAAGGTGATTCATCAAGAGTATATAAAGATCAACAACATCAACAACAAGTAGAGCCAAGTCAAGATCTACCCAAGGATTGGAGATTTTCCAAGTATCACCCCAAGGACTTGATCATTGGAGATACATCTAAGGGTGTAAGTACTAGATCTCAACTTAATCTTTTAGCTAATAATCTTGCTTTTGTTTTTCAACTTAAGCCAAAATCAATTGATGAGACTCTTGATGATGAGAGTTGGGTACTTGCTATACAAGAGGAACTCAATCAATTTGAGATAAATAAGGTATCAGAACTTGTCCCTAGGCCTAAAGAACACCTAATTATAGGTTGTAAATGGGTGTTTAGGAACGAGTTAGATGAACAAGGTTTCATCACTAGAAATAAAGCTAGATTGGTTGCTAAAGGATACAACCAAGAGGAAGGCATAGACTATGATGAAACTTTTGCCCCTGCAGCAAGATTATAGGCCATTAGGATTGTTTTAGCTTTTGTATGTCATATAAATTTTAAACTTTTTCAAATGGATGTGAAAAGTGCATTTTGAATGGCATCATTGAGGAAGAAGTCTATGTTGAACAACCTCCTGATTTTGAGTCAAATTGTTTTCCAAACCATGTTTTTAAATTGAACAAAGCCTTATATGGTTTGAAACAAGCTCCAAGAGCTTGGTATGAAAGGCTTAGTTCATTTCTCTTAAAAAATGATTTTGAAAAAGGAAAGGTAGATACCACACTTTTTGTCAAAAAGCACAAACATGACACACTAATAGTTTAAATCTATGTTGATAATATCATTTTTGGTGCTACTTATGAATCTCTTTGTGAGGATTTTGCTAAGTGTATGACTAGGGAATTTGAAATGAGCATGATAGGAGAGCTCAAGTTCTTTCTTGGTCTACAAATCAAGCAATCCAAGGAAGGGATCTTTATTAACCAAGCCAAATACACAAGGGAGATACTCAAGAAATTTGGCATGGATGGTTGTAAGATAGCAAGAACTCCATTGAATGGTACAATCAAACTAGATAAGGACAAATCAGGCAAAACGGTAGATGAAAAGAGATATCGAGGTATTATCGGATCTCTGCTTTATCTTACTGCTTCTAAGACAGATATCATGTTTAGTGTTTGTATGTGTGCTAGGTTCCAATCCTCTCCTAGAGAGTCTCATTTGAATGTTGCCAAGAGGATCTTTAAATTTTTGCGTGGCACAATTCACTTAGGGTTATGGTATCCTAGGGATTCTTCCTTTAATCTCGTAGGATATTCATATGCGGATTATTCAGGTAGCTTGTTAGATAGAAAAAGCACTTCCGAAACTTGCCAATTTATAGGTGAATGCCTAGTTTCCTGGTTTAGTAAAAAGCAAGTATCGGTTGCCTTATCCACCAAGAAAGTCAAGTATGTGGCGACGGGTTATTATTGCACCCAAGTCTTTTGGATGAAATAACAATTGAAGGATTTTGGCAAAGTGATTGACCACATTCCTATTAAATGTGATAACACAAGTGCTATTAATCTCTCTAAAAATCCCACCCAACACTCTAGAAGCAAACACATAGATATAAACATCATTTTCTTAGAGATCATGTGCAAAAGGGTGATGTTGTGTTAGAATTTATTGACACTAATCATCAACTTGCAAATATTTTCATTAAACCTCTAAATGAAGAAAGGATGAACTTCATTAAGAGAGAATTGGGAATGCTTAATGGAGCCTCCCTAAAGTGAAAATTTTTTTATCTTATATGAGATATTGCTATGTGTGTTGATGTTTGTTGATTTGTGATATTTGTGGTTGATATAATTAAGTGGATCACAATTTTTTCAAAACATAAAAATTTGTCATTAATGACTCATAATTTGGGGTCGCTATCCTTCCTTTGCGGTCGCAAAGTATAAGTCAATTTCACCAGGCTGTCAAATATCAATTCGCGGTCATGAAATTTTCGCTCCACCGTGAATTTTGGTCAAATTTTCAAATTTTTGATCGTTAAGGCACGTATTCCCGAGGAAAATTTGTTTGTTACCCATATTTTTTGAAATTCGCAGTCGCGACTCATAGATTCGCAGACGCGAATTAGAGTAATTGCCTAGACATTTAAGTGATTTGACTGCCAACCATTGCCAACTCTTCATTGTTTCATTTCTAGCGATTTATAGTTATTTTTGCACCCCTTCAAAGGCTATAAATCCCCCCTTCAACAGTGATTACTATTCCAAACATCTTCACTCCCTTAAATCTCTCCAAAAATCTCCTAAACTCTCTTCTTCTCTTGTATGTCTCCAAAGTTGTTCTCCAAGGCAAACAAAGGGAAGTTAGTGGCTCAACCCTCTGTACCCCCTGCCCTCCATCTCATGAAAGGAGTTACCAAGCAAGAAAAAGATAGGTTCAAATCCAACTCTTCCAAGATCATTCTTCCAAACAAGATACACTCAACTTTTATGTTGAAGACCTTGGGTATCAACGATGAAATACGTGTTTTCCTCTCAAATTTGGGCTAGAATGAGTTCATCTTTCGAGATGAACCCGGTTACGAAGAGGTTGTACGAGACTTTATGTGCACCATACAATTGAGCCGAAAAGTCGATTCAAGAGCAAGGCAATACGGGTTAGTGTTCCGAGCCTTTGGCGACCCTTTTGACATTACCTTCGACCAACTGTCTTCTTTGTTTAATTTACAAGTCGGAGAAAACATCCCTTTCATAATCTCAACACTTGATGTTATCTATTCCAAGTTTTGGTCAGAAATCTCCATCGAAACCAAACACGACCTCCGCTCTTCTTTATCTAAACACATCAAATCCCTACCCTTTTGGTTACTCCATTGTATCATCACCTTTTATCTAAATGCAAGAGGCGATAGTAATGAAAAAGTGTGCCAAAAAGACTTAGCATTCCATTTTTGCCTTGTGAAAAATAAACCTATCTAAAGTGGTCGGTACCTTGTGGATTAATTGATTCACATGAGTACCAAACCTAAAAGCCAATTTTTGCTGCCTTCATATATAATAGCCATTTATCGATTTGTTGGAGCCTTTGATAAGGAAAAAGAAAAATGCCTCACCAAGAAACTTTTACCATCCTAAAACTTCATAGATCTCACCTACCATATAAATGCCAAGGCTATTCATCCAGACACATATGTGTATACCCTTAGTGCAATAGGAGCAAAGAAGACAGAAACCTCACAAGCTTCAAAAAGGAAGTGACTCCACATTGAAGAAGGCACAATGCAAGTCCCTCCTCCTTAACCCAAACAAAAGAGTAAGTTGTCTCTTGCCTCCATTGATCGCAAATTGGATAGATTAATAAGGATGATGAAGAAAAGATTCCTATTTCTATCACATCTTCACAATGATATAGTGGATCTTCAAGAGAAACTCAGGGTTCCTCCTTGTCATCTTTCAGACTTCACCAAATTTTAAGATACACAAGATGGAGATGGCAATGAAGACGAAGTTGAGGATGGGGATAAAGTTGAAAGAGCAACACAAGAGCAAGAGGAAGCATCTTTGGGAGATGATGATGATTCTCCCATTCTCTCGATTAGGGACCCTTTGTATTTTTTCTATTTTTGTTTATATTTCAAACTTTTGTGACCCCACAGTTATATATATAAAAAGTTGTTTCTTTGCAATTCATTGTCTTATGTGATTGATGAATTTCAACTTCATGTTTTGCATTTGCTCCTTAAGTTCACTTTTGCTTGGTTTTTCTTTTTCCTTATGGACCCTCTTTTTGATCTTGCCAAAGGGGGTGAGATAGTACTAACTTAAGATTAAAGGGAAGAAAATAATAACTTGAAACTTATAGCATAAGTTGAGGGCGAGCATCATAACTTCATACATAGGTTTTTTCAATGATTGAATATCATGCTTAGGAATTTTTTTTTCTTAAGTATAATTCATTAAAATTTTACCTTAACTTCACTCCAACTTAATATTTCTGCATTATTTTTCCTTTTGGATCAATCTAAGTTGTCAAAATCAAAAAGGGGGAGATTGTTGGACTAGGATGGCTAATCCTAAGTCTTAAACCACTTTTTATCTTGACATAGGAGATTGATCAATTCTAATGATTCATTTAAGTGTTGTTTTGCAGTTTTTAGTTAGTCTCTATATTTGAAGTTGGATGAAGTGCTTAATCTTCAAAGAAAGCATAATGCCTCCTAATTTGCGACCATAACTTCATTAATCACGACCGCAAAATAGACTAAGGTATGTTAACAAATTGGACAGATGGATTCGCAGCCCTCTTCTCTATTGCGACCAATTCAAAGAAAGGAGAGCCAAAGTCATAGACGAATTCATGGTGAGTGTCACGCCTCAGTCTTGACTGCGAAATTCAAAGTAACTCAAGAGGAAATCAAGTCTACAACCACAGCTTGACAAGTGTCCCAGGTGACCGTTGGAAGACAAAAATCGTGATGGCAACTTGTGGGTAGCGACCGCGAATCATGAGGAAGAAGATGAACTTTTTTCGCAAACGATTTCGCGTCCTGAGTGGCGGCCTGTACAAGGAGAATCGCGATTGCTACTTTTATGAATAGGCGAAAAGCAACGACTATATTTTCCTAGTGAACCAATGGCAAGATGACATGTGGACTAACCGTTAGACACAAATTCTGCCACAAGTTTTGGCTCCTATATGAAAATTGGAAAATTGCGACTACGAAAGAATAGTAGCTACCGCGAATGAATCCTAACAAGCATTTAATGCAAAAATCTATCTAGCATACTTTGAATATTTGATGCCAGTTTTATTGCAATGTCTCTTTGGTGGGTAGAAGCTATAAATACCTCACCAAACAAATGTAAATGCAAGAGAGAATTCATTAATTTCTAACCCAAACTCTTGCAATTTTGCTAATCATTCTTTTCTCTTCTTTAGGTGATTGTTTGGTATAAGCATAAACACCATTTGTAAAGGTTTTAGTGTGAACCTATAAAAACACTAAGAGAGGTTGTTGTGTGAGCCTTAAAAACACAAGTGTAAAGGTTGTTGTGTGAGCCTCAAAAACACAAATGTAAAGGTTATTGTGTGAGCCTTCAAAACACAAGTATAAAAGTTTAGTGTGAGCTTGAAAACACCATTGGAAGATAGTGGAACACCCAATTATTGAGAATTGGGGAGTGGAAGTAGGGTCACTTATACCCGAGCCATTATAAATCTTGTGTCTCCATTTTACTTATTCTCTTTCTTATCTTCTTGTGTGAGCCTTCAAAACACAAGTGTAAAAGTTTGGTGTGAGCTTGAAAACACTATTGGAAGATAGTGGAACACCCAAATGTTGAGAATTGGGGAGTGGAAGTAGGGTCAATTATACCCGAGCCACTATAAATCTTGTGTCTCTATTTTACTCATTCTCTTTCTTATCTTCTTGTTTTAATTTTTATACACCAATTCAACCCCCTTCCCCTTCCCCCCCCCCCCCCCCCCCCCCCCCCTCTGTTGGTGCTTAGGGCCAACAGGATGATATAGAGATATGGGCCAAGGTTTAACATATTACAATAGGAGAGAATTTAGAAAGAGGAAGAAAAGAGAGTGTGATAAAAAAAAAAACAAGATGATGAATGACCATAAATGTGACTTCCCATTTAATAATCATTAAAATTCTCTCTAAGTCTATCCATTGTCACTTAAAAGACCTGATTTAAATTTTTTTCACTATGTCTCTTGTTCACCACATAGTAACTATTTATAACAAAACATGCATGGATAAACAAACTAAAATACTAATTGACTGCATCCTGGCCCAACCTCTAATGCACTGCTAGAACGCAACTTCAAAATGTGTACTGGATGTAATCTTTAGTCTACTCTTCCTGAAAGAAAATTTAATGCAAAAGAGTAAGTTTGCATACTCAGTAAGTAAATGCATAACGATACTTCAATCTCAAATAACATAACAAACATTTAAATATTAATAACTCATCATCATATCCAT
>CATIWR010253966.1:0-13626 GCA_949677035.1 Omphalea diandra
AATTATTTCTAATATTTATACATTTAAATGATTTAATTATATAAAATTAATTTAAAATAAAATAATTGTGTTACTAAAAAACTGTAATCAAGATAATGGGATAAGATACAAATCTCAATTTAAGACTTTCAATTATCATAAAATTATCTTCTTTATTTTTATAATCAATAATATGTACATGAATGTTTAACTATTAATTATTTATATTTTTGAGTTTAAAAGTATGATCATAGGATATTTAATATTTGTATATATTAAAATCAAATACCAAAATTAGTAAAGATGGAAAAAAAAATCACATATTTATATTCATTGAAAATATAAATAGCCATAATAAGTTGTACTTGATTTTAGAAGTATTATTTATATAGAAAGGCCATGACCAAATGGTTGCTGATGCATCTAACAATTCTCAGCTCAAGTGCTTATCTTTAATTTTAAAACGATAATTCAGTATTTTCATTTAGAATAGTATAAATCAGTGTAGAAAAGCTCTAATTTAGAGTAGTTGTTAACTGCAATAATTAGTACTTCTATATGGTACTAATTCTTTCTTTTTATCTAAACACATATGATACGTTGAATCGTGTGGTTCTAATTCTTATTTTAATGATTAAAAATAAAAGTTAAAGTCCTAATTCAAGTGCAAATGTTTTATATGTTCCTTGTAAAGCCCTCAAATCAACTCATTGCAATTTAAAAATTGAATGTAACTCAATGCATGCTGTTCACGCCTTAAAAGTTCAAAGGACACTAATGGTTAATAGTTAAGTTGAAGGCGAGATCGACTAAAAGCTCATATCTAGAGCATAACAGAGCAATTTCAAGAGAGTCTTCCAACGAACGTTGGAAAGCTTCCCAACAATCATTGAAATAACCAACAACTATTAAAAAAGGAAAAACAGCTCATTGAAAAAAGATTCTCAGAAAGTATGCTAACTCGGATATGTGAATTAGATATCTGCTCAATGGCCGTTACAAGCATTCAATTAACTGTGAGTTGGTCTAACGATTATGGAGTAATCTTCAATGTTTGTTATTCAAAATTGAAGCAAGGTATCCTAATGACTATTGAAGTATTCTCGACAAGCATTGACAACTCAATGGTACTCTATAAAAAGGTCTCTTGACTAAGGTTGTGGAGTCTATGTGATATTCTCCCAATGACTGTTGGGGATTTCAATGCCTGTTGGAAGATAAACGATGACCATAGAAAAATCTCAATGACCGTTATTGAGGATGACAAGAAAGTCAGCTAATGACGACTGAGCCCGTTGGACTTCCAACGATTGTGGCAAAGATCACGACGACCATTGACTAACTTTAATAGATATATTGATAGATTTCTTATAGTTTTTCAACTATACAAATCCATCGAATTTGGGACCTTAAAGATGATATAGAAATAGAAAGGAAAGATATGTACTTGAGAACAAAGCTTACATTTGCAAAACCTTGAACATAAGAGAGCAACTTGAAAGGCAAGAAGAAGTTACTTGAATCTACTTCATTTACTCAACTCCAAGTGATTCACAAAGCTAGGCTCAAGCTTATTACTTAATTGTGTTGATTTTTCTTGTAAAGAAAAAGGCTTGAGTGATTTTTCTTGTGCGTTACTTGTAATTCTTGTGAGTGAGATAACTACTTGTGTTGGGTATTAGAACTCGTCATAATTTTGAAAAAGTCTTAAAATAATACTTGTAAATCTATCTTGAAAAGGGTCTAAGATAGTGCTCAAAAACTATCTTGGTATTCTTAAGTGATACCTATGTAAATTTACTTGTAAAAGTTTACGCAGCACTCAAAAGCTACTTCTTTAGTAGAACTCTTTGGGATAGTAGAAGAAAAGACGTAAACAATGGTGGGTTAAACCTCTTATAATTACTTGTCTTTATTTTCTTTGTGAAGTTTTCCTCTTAGCTTTATTTTCACAAAAATTACTACAACCCTATTATCCTTTCCCCCTCTAGGGCTCTTAGGGATAATAAGTCATGTTTTTCCATTCTAAAAAATTTTACCAAACAACCCTTATGTCTTTATTTTTATGGTCTTATATCCAAATTTTTTGAGGATGAAAGTTTGGATTTTTACATCCAGCATGAAACTAAATGTTGTTTCTTTTAACTATGGTGCAGTTGGTGGTTAAGAGCCAAATTTTGGCTAGTGGATGGGGCTTAAGAAAATTTAAGAAGCTTTGAGGGTGGAGTTTATATTGTTAAGACTCAGAAGGTTGAGAAGTGTTTCATTCTTTTTTTTTTTTTTTTAGTCGTAGATTACTGTATGTGTTACCTTATAACAATCTTTAAATTTATATCGATGAAAGCTTGTGCTAGATGACAAAGCAAGTGGATAACCGGACTTTTAAATTAAGTATTAAAAAGTGGTCGTTCACAATTTATAGAGCATACAAAATTGTACTAACAAAGACAATTTAAGTAAATACCAATGTAAAACTAAAGGTGCTTAAAATGCACAAATTAGTAGATTTGGACCTTAGTAACCACTTGTAAAAACAATGATAAAGTACTTGAATTGGCAAAGATAAAATAAAGAGGTTAAATCAACACATATCAATGCATCTTCCCTTGGAGAGCACATACAAATTAACTACCAATATGGAAAACAAAACTTGAAAGTAAGATTGATATGATCATATAATCTCAAATAGTATATCTAAACCCATCTTAAGCATAATGAATAATTACTGTCATAAACAAATCTTCAACAAAAAAAAAAAAGAATATAAATAATACATCCAAATCAAAAGTTGAAAATGCTATAACATGATAAAATTCAACTTTAAAAAAATAGAGATTACCAAGGGATAAAAAAAAGAGAAATTATAAGGAAAGTAAAGGTGGAACTACATCAACAAATTAACCTCAAAACTATGGGCTAAGAGTAGAGATAAAAATAAGAAAAGCAATAAAATTAAGTGAAATACAAGTTAAGAAAATAAGATTGTGTGTTTGTCTTGATGGTGTGGAACTCTTTCCTTCTCCTTTAATTGATAACATAAGAATTATTATGCTTGGAGGTTAAGCTAAGATGGATAATTGTCCATCTTGCATAGAGGGAACATATTAGCTTTTGTCTTTGCTCAAGCTCTATTATTTTTTCTAGACTATGTACCAAGTTTTATCTTCTACCATCGCACTCGATATAACCTTATTATGTGATCCCTGGACACCAATTTTTTTTAATATTGGCTTCATTTATTAGCTCAAGACATTATTCTATTCTGTATATAAAAAAAATGAGGGTAGACAAAAATGCAACTAGTAACTAAGATTATGCACTAGTAAAAATGAATCACGGTTAGTACATGAGGTAGCATTTCTTTTGTATGTTTATTTATCTGAATGTATGGCTTTTGTACCATGCATGTGATTTAATAAGAGAATAAATATCATTTTTCATAAATGTAATCATTATATCATCCTCTCCCACTCCTAATGCTTGTTTCACTTTTTCTTTCTTGTATGGATATCTTATTGTGAACAATCTT
Organism: Omphalea diandra; assembly: GCA_949677035.1. Classification (NCBI taxonomy): domain Eukaryota; kingdom Viridiplantae; phylum Streptophyta; class Magnoliopsida; order Malpighiales; family Euphorbiaceae; genus Omphalea; species Omphalea diandra. The sequence goes on from CATIWR010253966.1 coordinate 3,509, forward strand.
TGTTTTTCTAGATAGATGAATCCCATTATCTTTTATCTCTCTACTCTCTCTATGTACCACTTTCTCCTTTCTCAATTAGTTGATGGTTCCTACAATTTATATACTACCCTAGATTGATGGTTTTACCTACATATCCACCTTTCATTAAGGATATTTTGACCCACATATTGAGACTCAATTAAGTTTGAAGGTCTTTTAATCTATATTTTGATACCTAATTAAGTCCATATTATTTGATTGGATTGATGGCTCTTGCTGCTTATATATCTTTATTCCCTTTTAAATTAGATATTGATAATTCTAGATTCATATAATTCCAGTGCATTGATTTATTAAAGCAAACAATAATTACTTGTGTAAAGTTGAAATTTGATGGTAAGCTTTTTATCAAAAGGAGATATTTAGTCTCCACAATCGAATGTAGATGAATCCTCAAGAAGTTTTTTGGAGTAGAACTATAAGTGGTAAGAATCTTTAAGGCAATATATCAGTCTAGTTTTCTTCTTTAGTTTTCTTCTTCTTTCTGTTCATTTAGTCAGTGTAGGGAAATCTATTTAGAAATGTGGCTTGAACTTAGTAGAATGAGTAAAAAGATTTTTTATAGCTGATCCAATCAGATTAAGGTGGACATTAAAAGGTTTTTCTAATCAATAAATTGAAGATTGTGAATATGGACAAAGAAAAGAAAAAGTTGTCAACAGATATTGTCAAAGCGAGGGCAAAATGGAGGATTAACATCTTGGGGAAGTGCATATTATCTTCTTTAATTACCCTTTTTAAGAACACTAATGCCTTCGAAGATTGATCAATTACAGATATTAAACTGACCATATAGAGAAGGATTGTTGATAATCCTTATGTTACGTTTATGATTTATTGTTTATTTATCTTATAATAGGTAGCAGCTACTAGGGGCAGATTTTTGAATTATATCGGCTTAGATGGAGAAACTGGTTGTATAAATGGTGTTGGATTAGCAATGGCTATGATGGATATATAATTAAATTATAGTGGAAGAACGCTTATCCATTTTCTTGGTGTTGGTACCAATGCTTTTGAAGGCCAAGCAATGATTGATTGAAGAGTTTTTCTTTTCTTCCATTGTTAACGTATATAGCAAAATTTTATAAAGAATAAAAAAAAGAAGTAAATATAAAGAAAAATAGAGAGGAAAAAAATAGAAGAGAGAATAATTTTTGTGTGTATTATTTCATTCATGGTAACATCTATTTATAATGTCAATAGTTACAGAGATAGAAATAGAAATAGAGTTCTATGTAATAAGAACATCTACCTATAAAAATAAGGATAGACTTCCAATATTATCATATCACTATATAATATTATCATAACACTTCTTTTTGGATGTTTATTACAGAGAATATGTCTCGTTAAAATCTTACTAAGAAAAAAAATTCTATGGGAAAAAATTTTAATGAAAGAAAAAAGTACATTATTCTTGTAGAAATATATAGTTGTCTCATTAAAAATTTTGACTAGAAAACTCAATGGTACAAAACTTAGGCTAAGGGAAAAAGAGTACAATATACAAGAATCTCCCCCTCATGAATATATAATTTTTAACAAAGATCTCGTAATCAATGCATGTCCATTTTGTTCACCAACTTCTTAAATGTTGTTGTAGGGAGTGTCTTTATAAATAAATGTGCTAAGTTGTCAATGGATCAAATTTGATGCATGTCTAAAACACCTTATTTTTGAAGTTCATGTGTGAAAAAGAAGTTTGGTGAAATATGTTTTGGTTTTATCCCCTTTAATATATCCTATTTTGAGTTGTGCAATACATGTAACATTATCTTCATATAACACAGTTGGATTTTCTTTATCAAAAGGAAGATCACATGTTTCTTTGATATGTTGAATCAAAGATCTCAACCATATCCATTCTCGACTTACCTCATGAATGACCAATATTTCAGCATGATTGGATGATGTGGTCGTTAGAGTTTGCTCAGTAAAACACCAAGATATAACTGTGTCACCATATGTAAACAAGAAACTTATTTGTGATCTAGTTTTATGTGGATCAAATAAATATTCAACATCTATATATCCAAATAATTTTGACTTCGAGTTTTACAAATAAAATAAACTCATATCGATACACCACGTAAATAATGAAATACTTCTTTAACACCATTCCAATGTCTTCAAGTTGGTGAAAAACTATATCTTAATAATAAATTAACAGAGAATGTTATATCAGGTCTTGTACAATTAACAAGATACATTAATACACCAATCACATTAAGGTATGGTACTTTTGGACCAAGTATTTCTTTACCATTATCGTGAGGATGGAAATGATCTTTTTTCACATCAAGGAATTGAACAACCATAAGAGAACTCACTGAATGAGATTTATCCATACTAAACCATTTTAATATCTTTTCAATGTAAGCTGATTGATAAATAAAAATTCCACCTAATATATGCTCGATCTGCAAGCCGAGACAAAATTTTGTTTTCCCTAAATCCTTCATTTCAAATTCATTTTTTAAATATGTTATTGTCTCTGTCAACTTTTCAGGAGTCCCAATGATATTCAAATCATCAACATGAATTGTAATTATAGCAAAACGACATTTGTTTTCTTAATAATGGACAAATTGAATTATTAATGTATCTTTCTCTCAAAAGATATTCACTAAGATGATTATACCACATGCATTTCAATTATTTTAATTCTACAAGGATCTTTGTAACTTAATTGAATACATTTCTCTAGGTTTTGAATTGCATGTTCCAAGCATTTTTAATCCTTTAGGGACTTTCATATAAATGTCATTATCAAGTAATCCATATAAATAAGTTGTAACAACATCCATAAGTTGTTTATAAAGTCCTTCTAAACTTGTGAGTCTAATTAAAAATCTACACATAATTGCTTCCACAACTTGGGAATAAATCTCCTCATAATCAATGTCAAGCCTTTGTAAGAAACCTTATGCTACAAGTCGTGCTTGGTATCTCATAATTTCATTTTTCTTATTACGTTACGCACAAATACCCATTTATAGTCTATCGACTTTACACTTTCAGGTGTTCTAACAATGGGCCCAAATACTCAGCATTTTTCAAGTGAATTTAATTCTATCTAGACTCCATCTTTTCAATTTGGTCAGTCATCTCTATATCGACATTCATTGACAGACTTAGACCTAATGTCCTCACTTTCTTTTGTAATATCAAGCGCTACTGTGTATCCAAATATATCATTGACAATGGTTTGATCTTGATCACATCTTTTTCTTGAAGTGATATAATTTATTGAGATCTCTTTATTATCATTATTTTCAGGTACTTGAACCTTTTCTAAGGTCAATTACTCATTAATGTCAACTATTTTTGTTATAGACTCTTCAGGAGTATAAATAGTTTTGAAATTGTCACTTTGTTTGTTTTATTCCCTTTTCTTTCTCGGATTCTTATCCTTAGAACTAAGTGGCCCACCACATTTCAGGAGTGCCCTGGACTGTTACAGTATTAACATGTTGTCCTACTAGGACATCAATTCTAATTGGAGCATTTTTACCTGGTATATGAGATTTTATAACTCTTTTTATATCACAAAATGTATCTAGCAATTGGTTTGTGATACTTTGCAAATGAATGATCTTTTAAACCTCTAATTCACATTGTTTAGTATAAAGATCAAGATGATTTAATAAGGGCTCATTTCATATAATTTGTTTCTCTAATTGCATTGTTGGCCCTAGCGTACCAAGAAGGGGGGATTGAATTAGTGGCAAATTTGGACTTTTAATTTAAGAGGAAGCAAACAAAGAATGAAAGATTAGAGAAAGGGTAGGAGAAGAATGAACACAAGAGTTTTATAGTGGTTCGGGTATTAATCAACCCTACATCCACTTTCCAATTCCCCAATTAGGTATTTCACTCAATCACTAGTGTTTTACAAGCTCACACTCAACTTAATGTTTAGGCTCACACCAAACCTTACAACTTGTGTTTTCTAAGCTCACACAAAAACCTCTTACAAGTGTTTTCAAGGCTCACACTAAAACCTATCACAAGTGTTTTCAAGGTTCACACTAAAACCTATACAAGAGTTTTATAAACAAGGGCTAACTCTCAAACCCAACTCAAAAGGTGTTTAAAGCTCACACCAAACTATGTACAAAAAAATAAAGAATTAAAGTTGAGAAATAACTTAGCAAGAGTTTTGGCACATATCAATGGTTATCCTCTTACATTCAAATCTATTTGGTGGTGTATTTATAGGCAATAACCACCAAAGAGACGTTACAAATAAACTATGTCCAAATCTCCAAGTTGTGCTAGACACATCTTGCATTAAATGTTCGTCAGATGAAATTCGCGGTCGAGACTGAAATTCATGGTCGCTATTTTTGAACTGTGTCTAACGACTAGTTCACATGGTATGAAATCATTGGTCTTTCCAAAAACTAGCCGTTGGATCTTTCTAATAGATCTTAAACTCCGCAGTCGCTATTTTCCTTGTATGACGTGATTATTACCGTGAAATCGTCTGTCTAACATGGAGATATTGTTTTTGAAATTCGCAGTCGCTACTTTTGAATCTCAACAACTACTTTTTCGAAATTCAAGGTCGCTAATTTCGAGGGCAGATTTTCATACTTAGAGTTTCCTGCTTCTAATCACTTATATTCAACTTCTAATGAGATTTTATCTTAATATCTATAAAAACAACACTTAAAATTGATATTAGAACTTTTCAATCCATATTATCAAGATCAAAAGAAAGTCTTGACTTAGGTTTGAATAACCTAGTCCAACATGCATGGTCACCCCCCCCCCCCCCCCCCCCCTTTCCAATTTAGGAAATATAGCCTCATTAAAATGACAATCATTATATCTCGTAATAAAAACATCCCCATTAATGGTTTAAGATATTTAATTACAGAAGGGGATTCATATCAAATATATATTCTCAATCTCCTTTGAGGTCTCATTTTTAAATGATTTGGGGGAGGGCAATAAGGACATAAATAAGACATCCCAAAATTCTCATGTGGGAAATATTTGGCTCCTGGCCAGAAACCAATTGTAAAGGTAAAAATTTGTAATAACTGGTTGGCCTGATACACATAAGAGTTGTTATATGTAAAATTGTATATCCCCAAACAAAGATAGGGAGATTTTTTTTCATAAGTAATGGTTTAGTTATTCATTGAAGTCGTTTAATAAAAGATTCTGCTAGACCATTTTGGGCATGAACATAAGCAATAGGTTGCTCTATAATTATTCTAATTGATATGCAATAATCATTGAAGGCCTTAGATGTAACTTCACCAGCATTATCAGAACAAATTGTTTTTAATGGCATAATTTAAAAATTGTGCTCTTAATGAATTATTTAAGCTAGTAATCTTGCAAATGTCATCTTTTGAGTTGATAATAGACATATATGTGACCATCTTATTGATGCATCTATCAACATCATAAAACATTTAAATGGTCCACATGGTAAATGAATTAGTCCACAAATATCACCTTGTACAAGTTTTAGAAATGTAGGTAATTCATTTTGAATTTTGCTTGGTGATGGCCTAATAATTAACTTCCCTTGAGAGCAAGCCAAACATGAAAATTCATTAGATTGAAAAATCTTCTAGTTCTTCAATGGGTGGTCATATGAACTCTCAATAATTTTTCGCATCATTATTGATTCGGGATGACTCAGTCGATCATGCAAAATAAGAAAAATATTTGGGTCCTTAAACTTATGGTTTACTACCACATTTGTTTCAATTATATGCGCACGTGCGCGCGCGCGCACACACACACACACACACATATATATATATATATATATGTATGTATTTATGTACAAGGGAAAGTAAGTAATTTCTCTAATACACGTTTCTTATCAAAAGTTGTAAAATGAAGATATTTTATATTTACCACATTTGTTGTCTTAATGTGATATCTATTTTCGCGAATATCTTTAAAACTCAATAAATTTCTACTAGATTTGGCAGAGAATAATGCATGTTTAACAAAAAGATGTGTCCCTTCAAATAGTAATACATTTGTTCTTCCAAAGCCTTTAATTATTCTTTTACCAGGTAGTGTACTAACATAAGTTTTTCTCATTGATAAATGAGAAAAATATTTCTTATCCTTTAATATGGTGTGCGCGGTTGCATTATTCGTAAGACACAAATTTGCATTTAGAGTAGGATTCATAATACTTTTGTACAGATAAATCAACAAATTTTATATTAAAATTAAACTAACAAATCATAGATAAAAACTAAATATAAATTATTCAAACCAAAAATTACTCAAATGTCGAACTAACTAAGACAAACTAAATAGCTAAAGAAACTCATATTTTTATTGGGCATTTACATTGTCATCACCAATTAAATGATCTATTTTTTTCTTGATCACTCTCAAAACAAATTCGCAACATTTAGATGTGTAACATCAATAGAATCATCACCAAAGACATCATTGTCGTCTGTCAAATTGACTTCGATATTTTTGCTTTTTTTTTTAAAGATTCTTGATAGAGATTAGTAAGATGTTTTGGTGTACAACAGGTATGAAACCAATACCCTTTCATGCAATATCGATAGCATTGATTTTCTGAATGTTGCTTTGATCCATTGTTCTTCCACTTTTGGTGGATAGATACATTATTATTTTTATGACCACCACGATTGTTATGATTTTGGTCACAACCTCGATCGTGTCCTCGACCACAATTATTTATCTGTCCTCTTCCTCATCCACACCTAACATCATTATATATCGTTCCATTCACTTCAAGGAATAGAGTATAACCAGTTGGGCGAATTTTATGATTTTTCAATAAGAGCTCGTTATTTTGCTTCACAACAAGAATACATGAAATTAATTCAAAATATTTCTTAAAATTTTTTTTCTCGATATTGTTGTTGTAAGATCATATTCGAGGCATGAAAAATAATATATGTCTTCTTTAACATATCATTGTCAATAATATTTTCTCTAAATAATCTCAATTTAGAACTAATTTTGAAAATTGCAAAATTATAATCACTCACAGTTTTAAAGTCTTGCAATCGTAAATGCATCCATTTATAATGAGCCTTTGGAAGTATTACAGATTTATGATGAAGATATCCTTCTTTCAAATTGTTTCAAAGAACTAATGGATTTTTAACTTTCAAATATTTAAGTTTTTGTCCTTCATGAAGGTGATGACGAAGGAAAATCATCGTCTTGGCACGATTTTGTAGAGATTCTTGATTCTCCTTTTTTATTGTGTTTCCAAGACCCATAACATCCAGATGTATTTTGACATCTAGTATCCATGACAAATAATTTTTACCCGTGATGTCGAGGGCCACAAATTTGAGTTTCATCAAATTCAACATTGTCTATACAAAAATAAGTAATATGTTAAAAAAATATATCATAATTGAATCAATCTTTTAAAGACTTATAGACAATATATTAAGTTCTTCAAAAACGTATGAGGATACTATTTTTTTTATGAATTTGAATACTTAGTTTTTCAGGAACTTATGGTATCAACTCTTAAAGAATTTTATAATTTATTTAATTAGTTTTTTAAGAACTATAGAAAATACAAGTTCCTTCTATTATTTTATTTAACTCTATAGGAATATAAATTTTTTAGGACCTATATATAATAGTTTATCTTCAGGAACTAGAATTTAAAACATAAATTCTTCAGGAATTATATTAACATCAAATAATATTTTCATATATCATTGTAATACAACTTAACAAATCAAATTGAATTTACAATTAGACATTAAAATAAAATTGCAAGTCATAGAGTTTATTAAAAATAATAATAATTTTGTGGCACTTGAAATAAGTTTAAGATTGCCAGATGACAATCTTAAAATTTTGTTAAGGTGCATGTGCAACGGATTTATCATCTTATAATGTCCATGCTCTATCTATATCAATAAGCCCATAAACCATCCCCATGTTTCTAACAAAAACAAATGGAAGGGAACGAGAGAGTTGTACGATAACAGATGGCAAAATATTGAATTGATTAATGTATTAATGATCCCTAACACCTCAAAAAAAACTACCATTCTAGACGGCGTCATATAGACAAAACGAATTAGTTGGCTGCCATTGCTAATTATTTGTTGATCCAATACTAATCATGAATTCGAACAAAATATTATCAGGAAAATATATAATAACCTCTAAAGAAACTAAATTGTGCCTATTGTAAATATAAAGAAAAATAGAAAGAATAATTTTGTGTTTATTATTTCATTCATAATAACGTCTATTTGTAGTGTCAATAGTTACAAAAATATGGATAGAAATAGAATTTTATTTCATTAAAACCTCTACTTATAGAGGGAAGGATAGATATCCAATATTATCATAACACTATAATATTATCATAACAAGAATGACATAATGCAAATCAATTTTCCATTTCCCTAGTTTCTCTCAACTAAATTTTTTTCTTCTTTTTTCTTTTATTTTATTTTGTTCTCTTTCTTTTGTTTTCCTTTTTTTTCACATTTGTGTTCTTCTTTATCTTTTATTTTCTTGCTCAATTCTCAAATTTGATACCTCATTTAATGATCTTTGTTGTCTATCTTGATTGTTACGAGTGAATTATGCCATTTTTTAAAGGTTTATATGAATTAATGCAAACTTATGCCATGCTCTAGCTATGCCATTTTTTTAGGGTCTTCTCATACGAACTACTACAAACATGTGTTATTGTCATGACCCAGTTTGGGAATCGTGGTTAACTGGAGGCCAAGTATCCTTAATCTCATAAACCTATTCTTAATAATTCAAATATAATCAAGCATCACAAGAACTGACATAACTAGAGTGTTATTCTTATTATAAATCCAAATAAATTAAGATTACTCTTATTTTAAAAGAATTAGAACTTCTATAAAGGAATATCTATCAATATTATCATTCTGTATCATCACGAATCAAATGAGAAATGAATTATTAAATTAAAACTCAACTAATATTTGTTCTTAAATATCTAAGGGCATAGGACATAGCACAAAACCAAAAGTTAGAAATCAACTAAGAATCCTAATAACAAATAAATCATAATCTAAACCTTAAAAGTTTGGCTTTAGAGAAGAACGCAAGCTTCATTTACGGTTTGGCTCAAAAAATCTGTAAAACTATTATTGGAGAGGGGGAGGAGAGTGAGCTTACCATAATTCAGTAAGAAAAAGGTAGGTCTTAACCCTTACATAGCTTAAGAAGTCTAAAATTAACATTATTCGGATATAGCTAATATAAAATATTATATATACTACAAAGTAAACTACGTAGCAATTGAACATAATATTCAACACATAATAATTCGCAAATACTGAACACGCGAGACAATAACACATATAGAATCATAATATTTTTAGAGAAAACTTACATAAAATATTTAAGTAAATATATCAAGCATATAAGCTACATGTTTGATAAACTTTTCAATTGAAATTCATATTATATTAATTTTAAAAATATAAAGTTATACCCGTAATCTGTTATTGATTGTCATAATTAAAATACATAATAATCTCATACGCTTATATAAATTTTTCTAAATACTTATAATGAAAAATAATGCATATCACTATTCTTAACTATAAATTATACACTTTTCGATTAAAATTCGTATGAAAAAGTTGCCCATTTTCTGAATCTAATAAATTATAATGAAGATCTTTGATAAACAAACATGTGACAGAGTCGCGAATGAGAAAATTATGGGAGGGCAAATCGGCAACCCATCACATATGCAGTGCACATGGACTAAATAAGTTCTAAAGGATAATTTGACTAAATAAAATATCAAGTTGAATTTTAGATTTATTTTAAATATATTATTCATTTCATTTGAAATAAATTTTATAGCTATTATGTATGTAACATCTCTATCCACATTCATTGACATTATCACATGAACATATTCATTGCATAAATGATATGAAATCCCACATGAACATATGTATTGGATAAATAATCATTTAGTCATGCAATTTGTAGAAGCATGACAATGACACTTGCACCGTTATATTTGGGACACTTGAACATATATGTAGTGTTTGTATAGCTACATGGAAAAT